>JAWDGP010002813.1:0-5000 GCA_033675545.1 Elysia crispata | reverse complement strand
GGGGGGTGGGGGGGGGGGGGGGGTGTTAGAGCTAGCTTCTTCCGCAAAAGAAATTTTCCAACATTTTCCAATATTTTCCAAACTGGCAAGTTACTCCTTATGCAGAATTGATAGACCAAGGGTGTGTTGAGGTTCGGTGTGTCACTTCCTTTGTCTGTCTCTCTCTCTCACTCAATCTCTATCTCTCTTTTTCCACAAGCGGCAGGTACCCATGACACAGAATTGATAGACTAAGTTCAGTTGCGGTTCGGATGTCATTTTCTTTTGTCCGTCTCTCACTCTCTTATCTCTCTTTTCCCACAAGTGGCAGGTACCCATTACGCAGAATTGATAGACTAAAAGATTTGTTGAAGTTCGATGTGCCACTTTTCTTTTTATAGCAACAAAGACTTAGCAGCGTTTTGAAACTGTTTGTGTGTGTGTGTGTGAGTTTGTTTTTTTTTTTTTTTATTTTGTATTCGTTTCTAACTTATCTGTCTCTCTGAAATTTCTGCTATATATCAATCTCGCTTTCTCTGCTTGTCTGTTTGTCTGTCTGTCTGTCTGTCCTCCGTCTGTCTGTCTGTCTGTCTGTCTCTCTCTCTCTCTCTAATTCTCTCTATCTGTCTAGTTCTCTCTCTTTCTCTCAATATTTCTCTCTCTCTCTCTCTCTCTCTCTCTCTCTCTCTCTCTCTCTGCTGTCTGTCTGTCTGTCTCTCTCTCTCTCTCTCTCTCTCTCTCTCTCTCTCTCTCTCTCTCTCTCTCTCTCTCTCTCTCTCTCTCTCTGTCCCTGCCACCTTTTTCATCCTGTCAACTCGAGTTATTTCCCTAAAATTTCACACCCTCATTCAATCTCCAAGGTCTTTGATTCTTTCACCACTTGTTCTTCCGTTCTTTTTATTTACTTAATGTTGTTCCCATCTATCTAATCTATCTATAGGTGGTCTATCTGTCTGCCTGTCGGTGTATCTATCTACCTATCCACCTATCAATCTATCTATATGCTCTATCTATGAGTGTCAGTCTATCTATGAATCAATCTATTTTTTGATCCATGCATCAATGTATCTATCTATCTTTCTATCTATATATCTACCCATACATGCATCTATCTATCTTTATAACTGCCTATCGTTATCTTTTATAACTGCCTATGTGTATTTGTATATGTGTATCGGCCAAATCTATCTATCTATCTATCTATCTATCTATCTATCTATCTTATCTATCTATCTATCTATCTATCTATATATCTATCTATCTATCTTTCTATCTATATATCTATCTATACATGCATCTATCTATCTTTATAGCGCCCCATATATTTGTATACGTCTATCGGCTCTATCTGCCTATATATCTATCTTTCTGATCAGTCTATTTATTTGCCTGCCTTAATTGCACGTGTGCTGTTCTGTGAATTGATTTAAAATCATCTATCTATCTATTTTACAATGTGTCTTTCTCTCTATACAAGTCGACCTATTTATCTGTCTATCTCCATAACTCAAATGCGTATTGCTTTGCTTCCACCCTTTAATTATTTAATCTCTTTAATTATTTTATCAGTACTTTAAAATCTTACAAAACAGACTTCTCTCCCCCCCCCCCCCCCCATTTTCCTCGCGTGGCAAGGGTTGCTCTCTCCCTCCCTCTCTCTCTCTCCTCTCTCTCTCTCTCTCTTTCTCTCTCTCTCTCTTTCTTTCTCTCTATCTATGTCTATCTCTCACTCACTATATCTTTTCTCTCTCTTCATTTTTCTTTTCTTCATTTTTGTCTCTCTCTCATCTCCCTCCCTCTGTCTCCCCTCTGTCTCTCTCTCTCTCTCTCTCTCTCTCTCTCTCTCTCTTCAGCAGAACAATATTTTTAGTCTCCCTCATAACTCACTCCACATGTCGTTCAAGTAACGCTCCATATACTAGTTTGATCTACTAAAATTTTCTACTCCATGTTGAAAAGTTGATCCTTGAGTTACATATACTCCCCTACTGCCTAACTCCCTCACCCCTGTCCCCCGCTTATGAGACTAAGGTGACATTGGTGACATATAAGGTGACATTGAAAATCATGGAAATATAGCAGCTATCCCTCCACTCCCATGCCCCACCTTTTTATCCGTTTCCAACAGTTTTATGTAGCGTATATGTTTCTTTCTTTCTTTCTTTCCTTCCGCGGTCATAAACATTCAACTAAAGACATAAAAGTCAAATCGTAAAGAGAAAGACTCGCAGATCGAGGTGTTATCTGCCCCGGCGATCAGTGTCAACTTTTGTGTGGCTCTAAGGGGGCGTGACGACTTTTCTCCTGCTGTGGTGAACATCAGATCGGGGGGAGGGAGTGGGGGAATGGGGAGATCGGCTTGACCTGGGGAGGCTAGCTCTTAACTACTGATTTCTTTGACTGGTTTTTAAGAATGTTAAAAGTCATTGGCTAATAGTAATAATAATGATGGCGATGAAAATAATGATGATAATAATATAGCAGGTGAAGAGGAGGAAAGGCAAGGGAGGAGGAGGGAGGAGGAGTGGGGAAGGAGGAGGAGGAGGGGGAGGAGGAGGAGGGGGAGGAGGAGGGGGAGGAGGAGGAGGGGAGGAGGAGGGGAGGAGGGGGAGGAGGAGGAGGGGAGGAGGAGGAGGAGGAGGGGAGGAGGAGGAGGGGGACGAGGAGGTGGGGGAGGGGGCGGGGGAGGGGGTGGAGGAGGAGGGGAGGGGGGGAATGGGGGGGAGATCGGCTTGACCTGGGGAGGGTTAGCTCTTAACTACTGACTCTTTGACTGGTTGTAAGAATGTTAAAAGTCATTAACAATAGTAATAATAATGATGACGATGATAATAATATAAAGAAGAAGAGGAGGAAAGGCAAGAGGGAGGAGGAATAGGGGGAGGAGGGGGGGAATGGGGGGGAGATCGGCTTGACCTGGGGGGGTTAGCTCTTAACTACTGACTCTCTGACTGGTTTTAAGAATGTTAAAAGTCATTAATAATAGTAATAATAATGATGGCGATGATAATAATATAAAGAAGAAGAGGAGGAAAGGCAAGAGGGAGGAGGAGGAGGGGGAGGGGGGAAGGAGGGGAGGAGGAGGGGGAGGGGGAGGGGGTGGAGGAGGAGGAGGATCATCATCTAATACCTAATAACTTTCGGCCTACTGCAATCTAATGCCACAACTTACATTGTTTAGACTAGGCTAAAGCGTTATAACGTAAAACTCTTAAGCAATATTTTGTTACAAGTACAAGTCGTAACCTCCGGTTGGTAGAATGATTGGAAGGTTTCAGCGCTCCTAGCCGTGGATTCTTTTGTGACTTCTCCCTCATGACTTTTACTGCATAAAGTCTCGTCTGTCTTTTTTTTTTAATCACTCACTCTCATTCTCTCGACCATAATATATGCTTTGTTCTTTCTCTTTATCTCTCTCTCTCTCTCTCTCTCTCTCTCTCTCTCTCTCTCTCTCTCTCTCTCTCTCTCTTTATCTATCTGTGCATCTACTGCTTGTGTGTTTTCACCAACTAAATTATCTCTGTCTTTTTTAGTTGTGTGCTTCTCTCTCTCTCTCTCTCTCTCTCTCTCTCTCTCTCTCTCTCTCTCTCTCTCTCTCTCTCTCTCTCTCTCTCTTTATCTATCTGTGCATCTACTGCTTGTGTGTTTTCACCAACTAAATTATCTCTGTCTTTTTTAGTTGTGTGCTTCTCTCTCTCTCTCTCTCTCTCTCTCTCTCTCTCTCTCTCTCTCTCTCTCTCTCCCTCTCCTCTCTCTCTCTCTCTCTCATCCACCTGTCCACCTCTGTCATCTCTTTATGTCTTCTATCTATCTATCATCTACTCTCTGTATGTTTTCACAACTATGTGCCTGTCTTTTCTAATTGTGTGCTCTCTCTCTCTCTCTCTCTCTCTCTCTCTCTCTCTCTCTCTCTCTCTCTCTCTCTCTCTCATTATCTATCTATCTGTGCATCTACTGCTTGTGTGTTTTCACCAACTAAATTTTCTCTGTCTTTTTAAGTTGTGTGCTTTTCTCTCTCTCTCTCTCTCTCTCTCTCTCTCTCTCTCTCTCTCTCTCTCTCTCTCTCTCTCTCTCTCTTCTGTCTCTACTCTACCTATCGATCTTTTTTTAGTTTTTTTTTCATCTGTGATTTTAATTCGCTTTTTCATCCATAACATACCAATTAATTGATCTATAATTATTTGTTTATACCTGTTCAGTTTTCTTTGTTTCTGACTTTGTTTTCTCTTATCGTGACCTCGAGGATATATTAGATGTACACTCAAATAACAAATGACATGTACACTAGACCGACATAGTGGCCTTCGAGATCTAACACAATAATATTAATATTAATAATATTAGCCAATATTGGGTCTTTTTCATAATTTCGTACCGCAGGTCGCAAACTCTTACGTGATTAATGGAAAAAGAATGAGTATTTGTCTATACAAGAATTACTGTACGAAAAGGATGCATTACAACTTTTTTTTTTTTTAATTTCTTTGGGAGGAGGGGATTAGAATACAGAAGGGATAATATAATTTGGAAACACTTTATGCAAATTGTTTTATGCACTAATATTTTTCCTACAAACCTATAAAAGCAGTTCCCAATATATTTATGAAATAAAAAATAAAAAAAAAATATCTCGAAAAACAACAGATCGCTGCTTAGTTCAGAATCAGTGATGCACTTAAAAGATGTAAAAAAAAAGAAAAAAAAAACTTTGTAGGCAACTTAAGATAGTTAATTCTGTTCTATAGATGGAGATGATAAGGTGCCACCCACCTGTCGAATAAATACCGGTCACAACAAAGGCTTGATAGAGATCTTATTAAATGTGTTTAAGCAGTAAGAATAACAAGTTCAGTTTCTGTAGAATCCAAATGTATTAAAGATATTTTCAAACGCTAAATATCATGACTTTGGTTAAATAAATTTAAGGTAAAAGACTACTACTACTACTACTACTACTACTACTACTACTACTACTACTACTACTACTACTACTACTACTACTACTACTACTACTACTACTA
>JAWDGP010002811.1:452500-481173 GCA_033675545.1 Elysia crispata | reverse complement strand
ACGTAAAAATCTCGCACACTTAGAGGAAGCCACAGTGTAACACGCTGCATACACCCACTTCCCAAACAAAATTAATGTCAAACTTTAAAGCCAGTTATTGATCTCAAATCAATTCCATCATCATGAAAGATCAAAATCTGATCGGGTCACATCAGGACTGTGAGTTGGATATGGTAGTGCTTCTCATCCATAAGTTTAGAGTCAGTCTTTTGTGATACCACTATATAAACGGACTTGCATCTTCATGTTGAAAAATGATATGCCTGTTTAAATAGGTCTGTTTTACATCAATAATATGAGTAACAACTTTGTGCTTGAGGACAAACCTGATTAATTAGGATGGGACCTGAGTTAACCACAATACAAAAAAATTAATGAAGAATTCTGTGATTTGAAAACTGCATCTTCATTACCAATCAGCAAAAAAGTCTAAGGTAAATCTTCTTAGAAAAAAATTCCTTCCCCTTGTTTGCTGGTACGAAAATGTTGAACTTTGGCCGGACTTTTTGCTCAATATTTGAGGCAGGTGCTATAAAATTTAGCAAGAGGGTGAATGAGAACTGAGTGGTAAGGCAGGTTATTGGCTAAAGACCTGAGGGCAACTTCTCTACAGAGTAATTTTTTCCAGCTGTTAAGGAAATAGAAAATGTTTGATCAGTATAAGGATGATATTGAAAAATGGTTTTAATGTTCAGGAGTTGTAAAGTTTAATATGAAGATCAGTATTGTGTGTTTCGACCAAAGGTTTTTCATATCTTGTAAAAGAATACAGAATTTGTTTCGCCTATGAAGAAGGAATGATTTTTTTCCTCTGCTCTCTGAAAAGGGTGTAGTCAATTTATTATTCCTTAATTTCATTAAAAATTTGGGAAATTTATACATATTGACTTGGAACCAATATTAAACTGCAATTATTTTCAAGAGGATAGAATCCATTGAGGAGTCAAATTTTAATTGAATAAAATACTCAGAAATATAAATGTATTGACGAATTTTGAGTTTTAACAAGATTGAGAACAAGACATTCATGCAAGATGGTCATGACCACTGTTAATCTTTTTTTTTTTTATTCATTACTGACTCCTTTAAAGTGTAGATTTTTGTACTCCATAGAAATGCAAAGTTCAAATCTAAAACAGTTGGGGCCATTTCATGGTTACAGTGTTTGAATTGGTAGAAATCCACATATATTTTATAACTGGACCTTAGATTCTAAATCTATCCCACGAGTTCTGTATAATACAAATCTTGTATAAGTTAAATATTGATGTGTATGATTGATGAAAATTTTCATGTTATTGTATATAATATTGGGCATGTGAAGATTAAACTGTGTCCTTGACGTGCCACTAAATCGCTCATTCATGGCGTGAAGAGAGTTACTGATTCACAAAAACCTCGTGCATATTTTGATGGTGAAGTTCTCCATCATATATTTATATGAGGAGCCCGAGGGCGTTTTCTTCACACTCGTAGTTATTGTAGATACTAAAAGGCTAATTGATACATTATTCAAAAGTATTTGTATTAGAAAAGGAAGGTGAGGGTTGGTGACCGAGAAAGAGAGAGAGAGAGAGAGAGAGAGAGAGAGAGAGAGAGAGAGAGAGAGAGAGAGAGAGAGAGAGAGAGAGAGAGAGAGAGAGAGAGAGAGAGAGAGAGAGAGAGAGAGAGAATCATAATGAGAAATGAATACCAATGTAATAAATATGTGGAGATACTAGCCGCCCCCCTCCCCCCTGTAAACCTCACGGTAGATTTAACTCTTTTATCGTTTCCTCCATAAACAGGCGTAGAGTGTGTACTTTGTTCTTCTTCAATCAATGAGTCTTTAACTGTCAACGGTTTATAGCGTATTGCCTACAACCAACGACACACAGCCTGGGCTATTTTCTATTTATAAACTTTTCGGGAAATCTAATTGTATAATTCCTCATCGAGGTACAGAGAGGCAGATGTGACCAACCGGTGCTGCCCTCTATGGCCTGTATGATATCCACACCCTCAGGCTCGTCGCCATACTCAAGCGCCTGCCAGCCCGCCATTTCACCTCCCACTGCGCCACGAATTGTCACATTATTGTGTGCCCTAGATCTAACCCAGAGTTTTCATGGATGAGCTTAGGACGCTAATTAATAATGACTTATCGCTGATTATTATTGCCGTCACCTCCCAAACAGCATCCTCACTTTTGCTGCCCGTAGTTCCAATACGTTTGGTTTATTTTGTTTGATAAGTATCAATTAATCGAAGCAATGAAACGCTCAGCAGCTCAAAACTGAGTAATTCAGAAAGAAAAACATTTAATATTTTTATTAGAGCTGTTTTCATGTTCTTTTGCGCTCTCTCTCTCTCTCTCTCTCTCTCTCTCTCTCTCTCTCTCTCTCTCTCTCTCTCTCTCTCTCTCTCTCTCTCTCTCTCTCTCTCTCTCTCTCTCTGTCCTCCAACCCGTGTCTTTTTCCTTCTCTCTATTTCAACTACTGCTCCCTTTTCTTTTCCTTGTTTCAACTTGTATCAATTCCTCCTCCTCCTCCTCCTCCTCCTCTTCCTCATCCTCATCCTCTCTCTCTCTCTCTCTCTCTTCTCTCTTTCTTCCACCACTTTTCCATTTATTTTTGCTGGTCTCTAGGCTCTTTCGATCTCCCACTAAAGCTCCGTTCTCCTGTATTTAAATAATTTATCTCGTTCACCCTTTTTTCCCCCCTCCCTCTTTATTCTTTCTCTCTACCCCCATCTCTTGCTGCTCTGAATCCATGTTTTTGCCGTGTCATTTTTTGAACCCGATGAGGCTGGTTCCACACATTCCTATAGATGTTAAAGAAAATCATAGGGCGCCGCATTGCGGTTAATTATTTTGTTCTCCCTGTCTGACGGCCACAATTCCTGAACACAGCATGCTATATGTGTTGCATGTCGAATGTCCTGTGGGGGCGTTTCTTCCTTCATAGGTTGGGTGAAAAAAATTTTCTTGCACTAGTGATAGTCTTATTACATGACGCGATCGAAACCAGCGCCTTCTTCAATCAAACGTTATAATCACTTTGGTACGCTGATCAAAATACAAGACCTCTTAAGCGACGTGTGTGACATACTGCATTACATGTCTAACAAAGTTGGCGCCTGGGTTTGAAACACACGTCACCTCAGCTTAGAAAATGTAATCAATGGATTCAGATACTACTACTACTACTACTACTACTACTACTACTACTACTACTACTACTACTACTACTACTACTACTACTACTGCTGCTACTGCTACTGCTGCTGCTGCTGCTGCTGCTGCTGCTGCTGCTGCTGCTACTACTACTACTACGAAGAATGCTGCAGTAGCCGAGCATTATAACCAGTTCCGTTCGTGACATTTCGAAATACCGGTACCGGTACGTATAATCCTCGATTCCTTGACTCCATAGATCGATAACTCTACCAGAGCGACATTGCAACATTAAAGTTTAAACATGCAGCAATACTAATGCAGTGCTATAGACAAGGGAGATCGATAATATTATGGAAACAAAGGCAGGTTGCTCCAAAAGATCGAAGCCGTGTTTATTCAGTTTTGATTTTGGAAAATGGCTTTAGAGGGTTAACATAACTAAGGAGTAATTACATTATGTCATAGAGGTGCATTGACCTTGACCTTGACTCAATGATCTAATGTGGCGATGACATTTGATTGTGCGGAATGACATTAGCAAACTTCCTGTAATCATGTGATAAGATGGTGGACTCTGGAGTGGCATATTTTACAAGATTTTACTGACTCATAATGTGATCCATACGTTGTCTATAGTGAGACACTTATGTTGATATCATTAGAACGGGGTGTTTGCTGTGGTAAATACATATCGTGTTGATCAGCACAAACAAACAAACAAGCGCCTACCGGTTTTCTGTTTGAAAGGTGAACATGTATCTTCTTACTGGTATTTAAACTCAAAAGATTTCATATAATTGACACCATTGGATTCTAAAGATTGAGACGTTGGAGTTGATGTACAGAATTTTATAAAACAAACCAAACGACATAGCAGTGTACTGTGTGAATCTGCCCATTGTTTTCTTTCATTTCTTCCACACCAGCACTGAGCGCTGTGATTCAAACTTTATTAGAATGAGAAACTGTGTCAGGTTATGTAAAATAGTAATTATGGTTTTATGTATTGTTCTTTTTATGTGTGTGTGTGTGAGTGGGGGGTGTGTGTCTAAAAATTTTCTTTTAAGCCTTACAATACATATCTTTCTACTTTCTAGTCTATAATATGAGATTTTGTGTGTGATAAAGAGTTATTTGCAGAGAGGCATAAAGTCATTATCAGGGCTTCCAGGAAATCAGGGTTGCACCAGGTAATCTAAAGCCCATGCTGTGGGGAGAGGAGAGGGCAGGGCTGGCAAACTCAATGCATTTAAGAGCATCTTTGTCTGGGCGTTATTCATAAATAATTGTTTATTCCGAATTGTATGAGTTGCCGGCAGTTTTACCACCTCTGACTCGTTGCCTCCCTCTTTTTTTTTGTTTTTTTTTTCGTTTAACTCTGACTTCCATTCCTATGAAAACACTTTGCCAGTTGATCATCCCTTGTTTGGGATTTAAGGCGAACAGTTCTAATCTCGCCCCAAGGGTGAAAGAGGGGAAGGTAGATAACTGATGCGGATCACGTTACTGACTCGATTTGTTGACTACTTCCCCTTTGTGATTCGTGCGCGGGGTGCTTATCTGTTGGCACTATGCCCAATTAGCTTGATTAGATTTTGGCCTCACTTTGTCTGATCCACTGCCTTAATGGGACTTGATTCATAAATTTAAAAAAAAAGCAACCAACCTTACATCATACATGAAACCACATATCTCGATTGAGGACGGACTGTACAGAACACGCTCAGTTCACGAGGTAAAACAGTGTAATGAAAGCTGAAACTTCAATGCCCGTGAAGAAAGAAAAATAACGTTCTGTTAGGGGAAAAATAATAATTAAAAACTAATACTAAAATCAACTAAGCAGTATACAGCAGAGATTTTTTTAGATGGAATTTGATGACTCTTCATCACTTCTATGTTAACATGACTTTGTAACTTCAGTATCTTTCGCTCTCTCTCTCTTTTTTTAATTTAAGGAAATGTTTTTTTTTCTGTTTATAACAAGTTCTTTTTTGAACATGCTTAGACTTTTTTTTTAGTTATATCCACCAAGGGAACCTGTTAGTGGTCGCACCTCTTTTCATCGCCATATGTCGCCACCTGTGGCACCGTTTTTCTTTGGTTTGCTCATTATTCGGGCGGTCGATTATTATAAACCCGTGTTCATGTTAGACAGCCATACACAGCCTTCAGAGCTTGAACAGTTTGGCGGATGCCGATCAATTTGTGAGTTCTTCCACCTACATCTTCATCACACTGTTCAAACACATCATTCCCGATTCATGGGAGGCGTGGAGAAGTTGGGGAGTCCAGATTTCCCAAAACACCTAAAACTTAAGATAAGATTTTGGGGCTAATGGTTCTTCCGAGCAAAAGAGAACGGTCCACCAATTACAAGGATCACACAGAATGTGTAAACTGTGCTGAAGAAAAGAACTGACTTCCGGTTAGGCATGATTTCTTACTCACTGAAACTTACGTCGTTGAAAATAAATGCTGTGGTTAATCCGCGTCCTTTTCACAAACGAAAAAAAAAAATTCTTAAAAAATTAACTACAGCGTTTTAAGCACCCACTAGTCGCTGAAGAATGAAATAAATCGTGAACAAAGTTCGGAAGCACTTACGCGCGGCCCATGTTATCGGAGCGACAGCCCCTCGATCGACCTGCGCTGATGGCACAATGCTGCCAGCTATCTCGAGCGGCCAAGAAAACATGGCAACCTGTGCTCGGCCGATAAGTTTAACCCTCGGATCTTGGACAAACTAGAACGACTTCAGTGGGATTGTGATGCAGCCAATAAAACATGACAAAGTAACTTTCGCTTTGTTCACCGTGGGCATCGTGTACCGTTCAAGAAAATGTTGTTTGATGCAAATTCTTCTTAGACGATACCTCTGTAATCATGACAAAACATTCTTCAAGCTAGGAGGGTCTGACGTGGTCGCCATGTTTTGGAAAAAAGTCTCTGGCCAATTTTGCTCCCTCGTTTCTCTCTATTTTATTTCTGCCTCTTCATTTCCTTGTCTTCTTCATTCTGGTGATAACATTATTCCTAGGCCAATATCTTAAAGAATCCTTTTTCATTAGCGGAAACCATCATAATGAAAAGAAAAAAAAACGCATAAAAAAATACCGCGATCTTTGCAGAATGAACTTGCCATGTACACACTGATCCAGTTAGAATGTACCGGGGTACCCACCCTAACTCCATCGAGGCTGAGTGGCTCGGTGGGTTTGGGTTACCTCGTGAATAACTGGGACAGCGAGTTGGGAATTCCTAGGTCTGATTCAAGAGGAACATCATTTGAGACGCGTCGCTTAGGTCTTCTGGTCTAGTCAGCCAAGCCTAATGGTAAGAAATAGCCGAAAGACCAACAGGATCTATCAAACTACTCGTTTAGAAAAAGAATAATAATAAAAAAAGCAACCCACCCACCCACCCCCCCCCCCCCCCATTAAAAAAAAATAAAATAAAACCAAGCAAAAAACTCCACCCAAAACAAACAAAACATTGCTTTTCATTCTGGTTGTGAGAGAAGCCACATTATTAAGCTATAATAAACAAAGAGGGGAACAAGAGAGAACCTTGCTATGGTCGCCAGAAGATTCCTGAGCAGGACTGAATCTTTTGACTGAGATAAAAGTCAAGTCTTTACATTTCACGTTACTTCATTGGAATCCATGTCATTTTGATCGTGTTCATGTGGTCACCTGAGCAACTTAAAACATCACAATACGTTTATAATGCTGGTGTGGGGTTGTCTTCCCGTTTTTCTCTTTCCTTTCTCTTTTTGCCACAACATGTTAGATAAAGCCTTGTTCTATACTGTATACTTCCCTTCCCCCCCCCCCCCCTCTCTCTCTCTCTCTCTCTCGGTTTAAAGGTTAGCCTGTACATGACCAACTATTCTATCAGTTCCCAGTACAAGTGAATGCGCACCACTTTAGAAGGAACTTAGGGGCTCATTGCCATTGACCCTGCAAGTGAATGGCCAGCTCTGTGAGGGCTGTATTTATACTAGGAAGAAAAAAAAAAAAAAACTTCCAATGTAACTCCGATCCCATATCCACTTTCTGTAGGCTGCTGCAGATTTCTTTCAAAAGCAAGCAACAATACTAGGGCTAACATTTGGCTCCGACTTGCACATCCCTAGGCCCTAATTGTTCCTTTTGATGTAAACAGTTCGAAAGTGACTTCCTTTTGTTTCGCAATAAAGAGTGTGTGGGAGAGGTGGACACTGAACTCGGGCGAACCAGAGGACTTTGCTTTATGTGCAGCGGGGCATTTCAACAAAAATCAATTCAGCTGCATAAAATAATTTCTGAACGTTCCTCTACATTAAAATTTAAAAGAAGAACGTTTCCCTCTCGATCTTAATATTTTTTAAAGTGTGGCCAAGGGTTTCACTACCACATATCTAGTTCACAGGATCAATGCATCCCAGGAACAGGTGGTTTTATAGGGACATTTATTCTTGTTTTAATATCCCTTTGAGACTGTTGATTACAAGTGGACCCGTATGCTAACACATTACACTTTTTATTGTGGTGAAACTATCGAAAATTGTCTAGATAGCATTCATCCTTGTCTCCACGTTCACACTTAGATTTATATCCTTCGGGAAACATCTATAATTATTTTGTTGACGTAAAGCAGAAAGTAACATTGCGAAATCTGATGCAAAAGGCTGATATCCATAAAACTTTGACGTTCGATTTCTTTCTTTCCTTTTGTTTGTTTTTTTTTGGAAAAAGGGCGGGGGGAGTCTTTTCTATATATCTCACAAAGTTATTTCTCAAGTTGTTTATTACACTTAAAGGCTTTGATCAGTAGTTTTACAAGTTTACTCATTTTATATGGATTTCATTGTGTTCCCCACTATTATTTTATCGGCTGAAAATCCAATATATGCTAACGTGGCAAGTAAGGCGAAGACCAAAATTTCCTTTACGTCTTCGTATAGTATTCGCTTGTGTGGTCTTCACAAGTTGATGAGTACTTTTCAGCCAGCATTTAGATCAGCCCCATACTTGAACAACGCAAAAAAATATTATTTTAGTTAAAAAAAAAAAAAAAGAAAAGAACTGACAAACAGGCGTGAGTACTGTGTGTCTTTTTTTACTTTGATAACGAGAGGTGAAGATGGGGGTGTGATTTGAGCTTCATTCGAGAAGAGAAAAAAAAAACCTCGAGGATTTCAAGAACGAGAAGAAGAAAGGCAATTATTGTATCCACATGGAGGGTAAATGCGTTTAAAGTTCCTGCTATTATCTCGCCCAAAAAGTGAGCCCCACCCAAGAACGTCATAACATGCCTCACTGAACCTGGGCGGTGGTCAGTACTGGACATAAGACATAGACTTACAGTTACACTGTTGCACTTGAATTGATCCGTGAACCGCGAGACAAGCCTACTCAGCTTCTTTCTCCTCGTCCTCTAACTCTTCTTTATTAAATTTTCTTCCGCAACTCCTTGTCGTTTTCATCGGTGCCGCCCTCTCTCCCTCTTCTTCTTCTTCTTCTTCTTCTTCTTCTTCTTCTTCTTCTTCTTCTTCTTCTTCTTCATCTTCATCTTCATCTTCATCTTCATCATCATCATCATCATCATCATCATTATCATAATCTTTTTCTTCTTCCTCTTCTTTCTCATCAGATCTCTCTTTTTTTTTTTTTTCAGTTTCGTTAAACAGTGTCGTATTTGAAATAGATTTGAGTTGAGGATTTGTTTCCCAGTTTCCCTGGTCTATCCTTCCTGCTGGTCGGTGGTCGCCGATAGATCTTGTGTTCATTTTGATCCTGTTTTCGATTTTTAAGCGGCTAAGTCTCAGACTCGCAACGATTTTTTTTTTAAATTGAGGTTTAAAGGGGAAAAAAAAAACTTGTGAAAACTGATCCAAATTTCCACGCTTTTTCTTAAATTAGACTTTTCCCCTTCCTGAATTTCAATTCTTAATTCAACCCATCGTAGTCAATAAACGTAACTCCTTATCCGCCAGAATGGCAGAAGCTAAAAAAAAAAATGGACATCAAGAGTCGGAAAATTGTGCAGAACACAGAAAATAGACATATATACGCAGCTTATGAAACGCTGAAACACACATAAACATCAAAAACAAAAACTTAAAAAAAAAATTCATAATTTACTTAATTTTGAGCAACTTACACAGCATCTCGAGTTTGACTTTCGTTTATGAAAGCCTTCTACGTTTTTCTCTCAGAGTCCTATTACCAAGACACAGTTACAATTTTGCGGAAAGTCTGGTGAGATCTTGTTCACCAGGGCAGACCTTGTCCCATGTGGCACCACCAAAAAAATTCTGAGAGTTTAACATGCGACCCTGATTTGTCGACTGATTTGAGTAAGTCAATATATATAGTGTGTGTGTGGGTATATATGTATATATGTATATACACTATGTATAGGCTTCAACCTGACTGAACCAATAGCGACCTCCGACCGATTGTGTATTATCACTCTAGTCTAGTCCTCCATAGGTTAGTTTGACTTGCCGCTGGACCCGAGCACTCCTCTAACTCGGACAACTTTGCCCTTAGGAAGAGAGGAGACTGACCATGAACTGGTAGGCCTATGTCCTATAGCCGTGTAGTAACGAGTATTTCCAACCCTTCAAAGCGATCATGTTTCTTTACCTTTGGCGTCTGGTTTTCCTAAATTCTTCTTGTGCTGCAGTTCGGGCAGTCAGCTTGGGCACGCTTAGACCTTGATTGGGAACGAAAGGGAATATGAGGCATTTTTACTTTAAAAAAACTAAACAAACCAATTTCGTTTAATTCAAGGACATAACTCTCGAAGTAAGTTGTCCCTCCCTCTCCCCAACAGTACTCTTTCCTTCTACTCCAGTGTCTCTTTCTCGGTCTGTTTTTTTTTTCTGTCTCTCCTCCACCTCCACCTCCACCTCTCTCTATCATACTAACTCTGTCTGTCTCTCTCTCTCTCTAAATAGAGAAGCTAAAACACCATATTTGGAGGACAACTTAATAATTATAAAGATTATAAAGAATCGAAAAGGACGCGTGTGTCTATAAATAGTATAATAGAGTATAAAAAGAAGTAGGCACAAAAAAAAGAAGAAAAAACATAACTGAAATTTAAGATATAAACGTTTCGCCTTTAATGTGGCTTCATGAGAATGTGTACAGAAGAAAATGCCTTTATGAAGTTATACAAAACATAATGAGAGCTGAGCTCAGACGGGGCAAAATCATAAAGTTGTGTGCCCCCTTCCACCCTCCTCTCTCTCTCTCTCTCTCTCTCTCTCTCTCTCTCTATATATATATATATATATATATATATATATATATATATATATATATATATGTCTTCTTTCCCTTCTGTTGAGATCTCTGTTTCTCCATCCTTGTGTTTTGACTGGTTACAACTGACTCAGTAACCGCGATGGACTGACTCGATCCAGCGGGCAGTGTACTGTCTTCCATCTCTCCCCTCGCGACTAAAGCTGGCCACACACTGCACAAGCCTATTACTCAAGTGACTTGTCTCAAGCCATATTGCACAATCACAGTTTCACGTCTAGTTCAAGTTCCACCCACACACTACGCAATCTTTTTTCTCAATTGACTGGAAGAAACTATGGCGCCCACGAGGAAGCAGCGCTTAATTCTATGCACCTTGTATATTCAATTAAAGTTAAAACAGCGGAAAAATAGATCTTTCTGGGCAAAAAAGTGGCTTCTAGAGAGGAGTAAAATTAATCATACCACACTATTAGAAGAATTGAGGTTGTACCCAGCTGATTTTACTAATTTTCTTCGAATGTCAAAAGAAAATTATTTAGAGCTTTTAAGCATATTGGACCCTGTTCTTAAAAAGCAAAACAATGTGTTGAGGCAGTCTATTAGTTCCCATCCTCGCGATTAGCACTACTGTCAATTTCTTTGACAAAATGAACCATTTCCACGTATGCCTTGTCTTTTAAAATTCTATTACTGTATTCCTTGGATTTGATTCGCCATAAACACTCATAGGATTTGTATAGTTCGATAAATTTTAAAACAGAGTCTCTAGACCAGGATGCCATTTTAATTCGCCTCGACAGAATCATCGAATGATAGACTAGAGCTTCTACACTTCTTTATGTCTGTATCATAGGCCTAGCAGGCTAGCACTAATAACAATAATTTTAAAAAAATTATTTCTCAAAATACTTTAAAGAACAGGAAACTGCCTCTCTGCACTGTTAATTTGAGGTCGCTGATTTCAAATATGCCCTTAGTTTTTTTCTACGATAAATATTAATAATTGTAGGTCCAGTTAAAAAATCCCCACTACCCCCAAGGCACACCCATTTCCTGTGCCCACCGTCGGCCAAGAGCTGGCGAGACCGATCCCGCCAGGTGTTCACGTGCAGCGGCTTGAGACTTGAAGCCTCAACACCAAACAGAGTCTGGTCTCCTACAAGTCAATCAAACTTGGCCTAAATCACATGCACAACTTTCCAGTATTACCACACACCTACAGGTAAACTTGGGCAAATGACTTGTATCCAGTCAATTGCCCCAGTTCACTTGCAGGTATGTGGGGCGCTTAACGTCATTGTTCGACCCAACCCTGAATCTGCCTCTCCTCCCTTCGTTCTCAAGTCAAACCCTGTCCACACAACTTCTCCCTCCGCTTGTATCACCCTAATTATCAGCCTTTCCCCGTCGCTAGCTGAACGTCTCCTAATTGTCCAGACCAAAAATTAGACTGAGAGAGAAGGCACGTGAGGTGGGATCCGACCCCATCACTTGCGAGTAGAGTGACGGCCCAACCAGTGATCAAACATATTACTAATACTATCTTCATAATCAGTCTGTCGCTCTATCTGACACCACCCTGCCTTTTGCTGCCTGTCTCTTTCATTCACCTGAGGTCGCCCAAGTTAAGCTGACCAGTGGGCCGTGACCGCATTGCTGACCAGTAGGTCGTGACCACGTAGGAACCAAACACTTGGCGGCATTAATCTTGACTTGTCGCCATCCTGGCTCTCAGACTGGCCCGGTGCGCTGCTTGCACGGCGCAAAGATACATTCAGGGTCATCGAGAGAGTACGGTAATGTGTTAAACCAGCCAGCATGACACACCTGTAAGGTAGCATGAGGGCCAGAAGTCTGGATACAGTCAACAGATTCTTTCAAATCAACCACTGTTGATATCCCATGTGCTAGCATAAAAACCTTTATTCCTGTGGTGGAAATACCTGCCCACCCTTATATTCTTAGTCAGCATGCGACTGGGTTTTGCTTCCGACTTTTGAGTTGCGAAAGCCTAAAGTCTGCCACCAGACTCACCCCCCCCCCCTCCCACCCTCTCTCTCTAGAATAGGAATGATTCCCATAACTTTTCATCCAATATGGCACCATCTGGCCACAGTTCCGGCAACCTAGAAGTTAAGGTTTAGGAAGTGCTGGAGAATGTACCCCGCTGTCACATTTGCGCTGCAAATTTACAGGACTACCCAGTGATACTTGACATATCTATGTACTTAAAATGTCCAGCAGTAGGTGTGGCCAGTCCTCAGTTAAAAAAAAACATGTGTGGCCCGCACTTCAAATAAGTCGCATGTCACGTTGAGATGTAACCCATTGATGGGTGTTGATCATAAAAACAACGCTTTGTCCTCAGATTCTCAGTGTTGAAAATTCCATCAAACATTGATATTCTCTGAGAAAATACATGTTTAATGTTGTTTTTTTTAAATGAAAAAAGAACAACTTATCTTCCACCAGACACTTTAATTGTTGACAGTTCCAATTTTCGACAGTCCACCTCCTATTGAGACTGGGAGACAAGGGTAGTTTGTCTACTCATGCTTAGACCGTGGGTGGAATATTGTCTAGTGCTGGGGTTTCTGGAACGATAATTGACATGTGATTGTATGACCTGTAGCTTGACCAGCTCAACTCAGTTGGGTTAACTGACCAGTATTCTGGTTACGATCTCCCTCGTTTGATTGATCGCCTGGTTTCTTACAGTCCGTCTGACACCCTCTACCAATCCCGCACATCTTACCAGGTCTGCCCACAGTGGTCTGTCTCCGTTTATGTAAACTCTGGCCAGCTTGGGATGCAAGCAAATGAATCTCTTGCCTGTTGTTAGCAAATTAAAGTTATGTTATAGAATTATCTTCGATGCATTGTAAACTAGAATGATCGTTTTTGAATTATAAGTGTGTTAAGTCTGTTGGTGACTCGTTGGGTTTCGACCCTCATCTCTATCTCGAGCCTATTGGTGAAAGTTTAGAACGGAGAAAGATTTTCTGAATCTAGATCTAACCAAAAAAAAAAAAAAAAAAAAAAAAAATAAAAAGAAAAAGGAATGCTTTGAACTTGATCAACCCAAATTAGACTCAGTCAGTGTTCACGCAATCACTGGTGTGCACGTTATGAAACTGGAGCTAGATGTCCTGGGTCCAGTGGGCCAGTGGGCCAGTATGAACTACGGTTGTGACAAGCAGACTAACTAAAGGTCATGAAGTGACGTCACTCTATCAGGCGAGTTGCGACATCAACTTGCTTCTACAAGAATGTTGAGCTCTACAGACATTTCAAGGAAAGAATAATCATGACATTCCTGATTTTTTTTTTAAACCGCCACCTTTCACTACAAGTTAATGTTATAACGAAGTCCTGACATACTGGCAAGGTGGGAATCTAACCTCGTCCACCGATCGTGTGGCTGGACTTGTTGTGGACCCCACATAGGGTTCTTCGCCACACGGCTCTCAGAGATAACAATCTTAAATTATATAAGCAGTTTATATCACCTTACGCATGCGCTTCGCTGTAAGAGATTTTGGGATAAAAAAAAAGTCTCGATTTGAATTAAAAACTCCCATTAAGCAGTCGATGGATGCTGCTAAAGATAAAACCAAAAAACATTAATTGCGCCGTACATTTTGCAATCACATGAAAGTCGTTAAAATGAGGGGCTGGGTAGATGGTGGAAAGTCGACTTTGCAACGTTGCAAACAATATCGAGGCAAATAATAGTTTTGAAATACTGATGGGCGGGTAGGTACAAAAGAAATCATAGGATCTGCTGGACCAGTGGCATAGCCAGAGGACACCACATTACATGTGGTTATTGAGAGAGAGAGAGAGAGAGAGAGAGAGAGAGAGAGAGAGAGAGAGAGAGAGAGAGAGAGAGAGAGAGAGAGAGAGAGAGAGAGAGAGAGAGAGAGAGAGAGAGAGAGAGAGAGAGAGAGAGAGAGAGAGAGAGAGAGAGAGAGAGAGAGAGAGAAAGAGGGAGGGGAGGGGGGCAAGAGTGGGCGTTGCTGTGGTGGTCTCTGTGAGGCTAGCGGGTCCCTACATAGGGCAGGGCGAGCGGCGTGTGGTTGCCACTCCGCCCAGAACCGTGCTAAAGCTAGCGGCGACACCTGCCACCGACCGACCGACTCACTGTCACCCTGTCCGCGACTCTAGTCTCACTAGACCAGCCAAGCCGACCGATAAGTTAGGTAAGTCAACACACTTGGGTCATGCTTAGGCTGGCCCGTAATTAATACGATGGATATCTGCAGACTAGAAAATTTGTCCATACACAATAATTTTTCTTTTCAAACTAGCTATAATAATAAAAATAATAATAATAATAATAATAATAATAATAATAATAATAATAATAATAATAATAATAATAATAATAATAATAATAATAATAATAATAATAATAATAATAATAGTTGGTCGGTTATTTCGCATGAATGATCATAAAGTGGATTAAGTCTATCAAGATCAATCGCAGACCCAGAAATGAGGACTTGGTCTAGAGTAATGAGATTGGGGCTTTACACGAGCTGTGCTGGGCACACAAGGCAAGGGAAATTACTGGAAATCATGGCTCATAGACATTGCAGGCGGCGAAAGCTGAGTCTTCTTACTCCTAAAATCTTTGCGATTTCTTATCAACTAAACCCTTGTTCCTTTGCATCTGTTCTCTCTCTCTCTCTCTCTCTCTCTCTCTCTCTCTCTCTCTCTCTCTCTCTCTCTCTCTCTCTCTCTCTCTCTCACACACACACACATTAGCCTTCACATCTCTCTCTAATTATCATTTTTCATTGGTAAATGAAGTATATTCTCATATCTACACATCTCAACTTTGTTATGTTGAAAAATGGAGAAAAAGCCCACATTCGGCACGTCTGATCAAACTATCAGTGGTGGCATTGAGGGGAACAAAATAGTTTAGACTATCTGCCTCGGGCCGTTAGTCTGTCCAACAGAAATCACAACAAGGAACAGGGTTGTTGGGTGTTATCAGATCTACCGCCCGAACCAACGTTATTTGAGGTTTGGGGAAGCACGTAGCCTGCGCCAAGCTAATAGATAGAACAACTCCCGTCAAGCCCTAGTGTCTCTATTGGGCCAAGGATCATCTCACGATAGAGATCTTTTTTGATGTCCTATATGCGTTCTAAACGCAACAGGTTATATCACATTAGTGTTTCATAACTTTGTCCTCCCCGTTATCAGACTCTATGAGAGTGAGAGTCTTAGGGAACGTACTACTACTACTACTACTATTACTACTACTACTACTACTACTACTACTACTACTACTACTACTACTACTACTACTACTACTACTACTACTACTACTACTACTACTACTACTACTACTACTACTACTACTACTACTACTACCACCACTGCTACTACTACTACTACTACTACAACTCTATCTATTTTTACATTAGGCAAATTATGTCTTTATCACCGCGTCTCTCTCTCTCTCTCTCTCTCTCTCTCTCTCTCTCTCTCTCTCTCTCTCTCTGTTATCTTGGCTCTCAAACTGATTAGCACTAACTGAATTGTTTGAAGACAAAAAAGGCTTCGTTAGAGCCTACGATCACTGGTGATTTTTTACTTGCTCTTTATACAGAGAGTCTTTCCTCAGAGTTACCATTTCATCCAGAGAAAAGTGTATAATCTGGAGATAATGTTAAATTGAATATTATCAATTGTACCAGTTGTCGGTCGCATGCAGCATCAAAACGATCGTCATATCTTTCTGGCACACCGGACAGCGTGGAGACTTCACTCCTAGTTTTGTATTGACTCGATTTAAAAATAACAACAATCAAACTGAACTTATCAGGTAATGCATATTTCTTTGCTCTCTACCTCCATGCACATTACAACAGTCATACATTTGGCACTAAATAAACTATTCATGTAAGGAAGGAAACACGTAAGATCAATATCGTGTTTGAAAACACCTTGTGACTGTGTGAAATAGCAGTCTATTTTTTTTTTATTTGTATTATTTGGTTCCTAGTTTTGTCCGCTTTCACTACCTGCGGTCTTCAATCGACCTAATTGTGACGAGGATATAATATTATTATCAGCATTGTTTGTAGACCGTGTGATTGGCTACTTTGTAGTGCCAGTATCGCATGTCACGTGCAGCCTGTTTTCGTGCTATATCTTATCATTTGACTTACGTGCTGATCGGAGTTGGGTGCTTATTTCATTACTCGACCATCGATGCAGCTTGGTATTTCACCTAAAGATAACACAAAAGCTTAGAAAAAAAAAAGATATGCCTGTTTCGCAACGTCACCTTCTGTAAGATCACATTACAGCGCTGAAGTAAGATAGGAGAAGGGGGGGGGGGGGGGAAATCAGGCACTTGTTGCTAATAGTGAATCAATCCTACAAAATAATAACGATCAACCATATACCAAGTTAGTCTGGTCATTAGCCGGACGAAAACGGTGATCCTCATTCAGGACGGCCACATGACAGTGAATCAATCCTACAAATAACGAGCCACATTATATAATCAACACACAAGTTAGTCTGGTCATTAGCCGGACGAAAATGGTGATCCTCACTCAGGACGTCCATATAACAGTGAATCAATCCTACAAATAACGAGCCACATTATATAATCAGCACACAAGTTACTCTGGTCATTAGCCGGACGAAAATGGTGATCCTCACTCAGGACGTCCATATAACAGTGAATCAATCCTACAAATAACGAGCCACATTATATAATCAGCACACAAGTTACTCTGGTCATTAGCCGGACGAAAATGGTGATCCTCACTCAGGACGGCCATATAACAGTGAATCAATCCTACAAATAACGAGCCACATTATATAATCAGCACACAAGTTACTCTGGTCATTAGCCGGACGAAAATGGTGATCCTCACTCAGGACGTCCATATAACAGTGAATCAATCCTACAAATAACGAGCCACATTATATAATCAGCACACAAGTTACTCTGGTCATTAGCCGGACGAAAATGGTGATCCTCACTCAGGACGGCCATATAACAGTGAATCAATCCTACAAATAACGAGCCACATTATATAATCAGCACACAAGTTACTCTGGTCATTAGCGTGACGAAAACGGTGATCCTCACTCAGGACGTCCATATAACAGTGAATCAATCCTACAAATAACGAGCCACATTATATAATCAACACACAAGTTACTCTGGTCATTAGCGTGACGAAAACGGTGATCCTCACTCAGGACGTCCATATAACAGTGAATCAATCCTACAAATAACGAGCCACATTATATAATCAACACACAAGTTACTCTGGTCATTAGCCGGACGAAAACGGTGATCCTCACTCAGGACGGCCATATAACAGTGAATCAATCCTACAAATAACGAGCCACATTATATAATCAACACACAAGTTACTCTGGTCATTAGCCGGACGAAAACGGTGATCCTCACTCAGGACGTCCATATAACAGTGAATCAATCCTACAAATAACGAGCCACATTATATAATCAACACACAAGTTACTCTGGTCATTAGCCGGACGAAAATGGTGATCCTCACTCAGGACGTCCATATAACAGTGAATCAATCCTACAAATAACGAGCCACATTATATAATCAACACACAAGTTACTCTGGTCATTAGCCGGACGAAAACGGTGATCCTCACTCAGGACGTCCATATAACAGTGAATCAATCCTACAAATAACGAGCCACATTATATAATCAACACACAAGTTACTCTGGTCATTAGCGTGACGAAAACGGTGATCCTCACTCAGGACGCCCACATGAAGCAAGATGTCAAAGGTGGCGAAGTTCTGCTACTTCGGGTCTTCCATCTCTTCCAACTTGTCACTTGATGGTGACATCAATGTCAGAGTAGGGAAGTCGACAACAAACTCGGGAAAAATGGACATGGATAAACACCAGATTATACATTACGATAAAGACGAGGACTAATGATGCGTGTTTTCAGCACTCGCCTCTATGGATTCGAAACAAGGACTATGTACAGCAGGCACGTAAAGCGCCTCGGTATTTTCCACCGTAAATGATCTTCGGCATAACATGACGCGACAAGCTCACCAATTTTGAAGAGCTGGCTCGGGCCAAGTTAGCAAGCATGGCTGAGATGACTGGGGCACGTAAGAAGAAGAATGGATACTACTCCAACTCCAATAGAACTGCTTGATAGCAAGATAGCACGGGAAAGGCTAACATTCAGGTCTATGTACTGGGGTCCGCGCAATAGTTGTCTGTCGATGTTCTGGTGTCAGAGGGAGACAATAGCTCTGTGACAAAAATGAATGAGACCTTGATTGTCGTCAGAGAAAAGCTTACTGTATGAACACCAATCTCATTAACCGCAAAAGGGTCGGGAAAATGGTAAAACAAAGTCTTCATTTCCCTGTGACTAGTTCCTGGAAGTAAATCTTAGCACTCTATTTCGAATCGTCGCTTTAAGCGGTATTGTCAAGCTTTTTCTCGTCGTCCTCCTCTCTCTTCACCCCCCCCCCCCAATCCCCCTTCCTCGGCCTTCTGTGTTTTTTCTCAGCCCCCTCTCATTATCATTGAATGCTCTCACGGAGAGGGACTTTGACGTTCCTTTGACAAAATCACTTCAATCTCAGTGTCCTAATAAATAAAAAGTTTTTATATATATAAACACACACACATATATATTTCTGTGATTTCCCTTACTAAGTTTCTTCTCAGTGCGCAGAATGCAAAAAAAAAAGAAAGAAAAAAAAAAGAGATAGAGAGAAGAAGAGAGGAGACCTTACAAGCAAGTCAGTTTTTTTTTTGATGAATAACAATAATTTTTCTCACTATTTTTCCTATGAGTGACTCTGGAATACCATTTGATGCTTTGAGTTGTTGTTTTTTTTTTTTTGTTGATGAGTGAGGGTTGGGTGTAAGTCAGTGACCATCCCAGTTAGCAGATAGGCGGACACCTTAAACTAAGCGGAAGAAGTTAGGAAGGGAAGCGAGAAGCCGCGCACTTTCTGTCGGTCTGTTTTCATTGTATCACTGTCAAGCTTGATTTAACATCGAGTCTGTCTTTATGTTTATCTTTTCTCTCGCTTCCGACTCGCTTGGTCCTTCTGTCTCACGACCGTCCCGCTATTGAGGTGCCATATTCAGTGGGTGGGTCATCAAATTTTCTTACCTGTCATTTCAAAGTTTGCGATATCTACAGTTCATATTGTTTAATGTGTCCACACTTGAACCAGTTTCTCCAAGTTGACTTGCTTAACTTGCATCACCCAAGCGGCTGGATCTGTCACATGGTAAACCGTTGTGGTTGTGAACCATCCTTACAGCAGGTAACTGCGTATCACAATCGGTAGACCCGGGCCCAACCAAACCTACATGTACCAAAATTCAAAGGGTCGTTTACCGATACTAAACCCTGTTGAGCGGAAGGGTCGACACCGTAGTAAACCTTGGTCAGACTTAAGTAAAAAATGTTGTGAAAACAGCGGATCTGGGTCTTGTATTAGTTCTTTGTGGGAGAGGTTTTCAATAGGTTTACCCCTTGCTTAGTAGCCGCTGAAAATCAATGAACAATGCCGTGGAGAACATGGGCGAGTGGTCGCTACACATTCAAGCGCTGCTGTTAACTGTTAACTCTCCTCAGTCTCCCCAGGCCGATGGGAGCGATAGTGACCCGCGTGTCGTAAGGAGCCATAACCGTCGAACACGCACTCTACAAAGTTGGGGACTTATACCGGAGCTGGAAGGGAAACAAAGCAATAAATAAAATTTGCAAATCTTTTCGAGCTTGTTAGATTGAAATCACAAAACGTGTCTGCCAAGTTAGAAAATCAGTCTGAAAAAAATCCCTCAAGATTTTGAGTTTGTAATTATTTTTTTTTCAACATTGTTGTCAAGATGGCATATTGCCGTAGAAGCTTTGAAAGCTAAATCGCTCGACGGTGCTCTCTTCTAAACTTTCGATTTTTCATACTCAAAGTTATGTTATGTTTTGCAGACCAACCATTCTCAAATTTTTGAGAATGTGCATCTTCATAACCCAGTTAGTACAGAGTTCAAACGAACAGTCACATGAGAAGACTCTGAAGGACATTGAGAAAAGTACTGTCAGCTTAAACCAATACCCAGGCCAAGATCGAGATAGAAATCTTCAGATGTCCATTATTCCGTGACCAAGTTCGACCACTAATGCAATGCCATATATTTACTTTAACGGAAGGGCATATCAAAATTGTTTTCTTGGCTTTACATGATTAGAGACTTATGTAATTGTTTGTATGGCGGTCCACAGTGGTACTACACCCCAGGGGCAATCTCCTGCTTTGCGATTATAGTGAAAACAAATCTTCTCAACCTGATTGTTTCTGTGTCCATTTCAAATCATTTCCGTTTGTGCCGGCACGATTGATCTAATTTTCTCTTTTTATCTTTCCCGACTCATTGTAATCAACCGAACCCATCGCGAAACTTCGACAGACAGCAGTGACTTGCTGCAAATCCCGTGAATACATCCCTGTAACACGTACCAACGAACAGCATCAACATGTCCTCAGCAGCCAACGGTCAGGTCACCAACGGCACCGGCGACCACGCCAGGAATGGAAGCGTCAGTCCCGAGATTCCCGTGCTGCCGCCGTGCCAGGGCCATGTGTTGGTCACTGGCGGCGCCGGCTACATCGGCTCCACACTGGTCCCCATGCTGCTCAACAAAGGCTTCGAGGTGAGTTAGCAGTGTGTGTAGCTTATCACACACCCTTCTCTACAGAGATCCCGGCATGCAGATTAAACAGCAAGATAACTTGTTAAACACGAGGGAATAATTTTGGACTCGAAATATAAATATCGGTACAGAACTTGTATTTCTTTTCTTTTTAACTAACTTGGAAAGGGCGAGGAATGGTGTGGCGTCTTTTTGTTCAAGGTTAAACCCGTACTCTCACAATAATAGAGGTAGATGAAATCAAAGCTGTTCATTTTTTCACAACTTGATGCTTTTAGTTTTGTTGGCTTCATTGATTTCCTGTCAACCCAAGCGCATGTCAGTATGTTAGCCTCACGAAATGTCCACTTCAAGTCTCCCAATACTGCATTCGTTAGTATCTGCAGATCAATCTGATTTTTATCATTGTATCATCCTCTCATCAGCGTTAGTTTTTCATCTTGGTTCAATCGTGGCTTCATACTTAAATGAAGTATTTATAAGAAACTTCAGTTAGTGCTTGGTTTAATCGAAATCTGCATTAATATTTTTAGATCCCTATCACGCTCACATACAAAGACATACACACATTCGAAACCAAAAAACAAACAACCTGATAAACCTGGGAAGTTTTAAGGTTTTAATGTTTTCTTCTTCAAGGTGACTGTGTACGACCTATTTTTGTGGGGGATCGGGCCTCTCTTGTCTGTGGCTGAGCACCCGCGCCTGAACATCGTGAAGGGTGACATCCTAGATCGTGACTCTCTGGCCCAGGTGATGGAGGGCAAAACCGCCATCGTCCACTTGGCCGCCATTGTGGGTTACCCGGCTTGCGACAAGGACAAACCTAAGGCCCAGCAAGTCAACGTGGAGGGCACACGGAATGTGACCGAACTAAAGCGGCCCGAGCAATGCTTGGTTTACGCCAGCACGGGTTCCTGTTACGGTGCCGTGGATGGTATATGTACAGAGGAGACCAAGATCTCCCCCTTGTCCCTGTACGGCAGCAGCAAAGCTGGCGGCGAGGAGCTCGTCCTTGCCTCGAACGGCATCGCCCTCCGTCTGGCCACTGTGTTCGGAATCTCACCGCGCATGCGCCTCGACCTGCTAGTCAATGATCTGACCTACAAGGCGCTCACTATCAAGCACTTTGACCTTTATGAGGGTCATTTCCGCCGCACCTTCCTGCATGTGCGTGACGCAGCCAGGGCATTCATGTTTGCCGTAGAGAACCCGAAGCTCATGTCTGGGCAAGCGTACAACGTTGGCGACGAGTGCATGAACCTCACCAAGAACGAGGTGGCGCAGGTCATCCAGAAGAGAGTGCCTACCTGCAAGATTGTGCCGTCCAACACCGGACATGACGCGGACAAGCGCGACTACGAAGTGAGCTACGAGAAGATCAAGAAGCTTGGGTTCCGCAGCACCATCAGCGTGGACGAGGGCGTCATGCACCTGCTCAAGGTGCTCCCAAACATGCTCGACGTGGAGATAGCACGCAGCAAAAACGTCTAGTGGGACCCATGGTGGCTTTGTAAAGGCTTTGAAGAGTGGATTCGTGTGAGGAAGATTGCAGGAAAAAAAAAAAGATGAGGGGTGGGGGGTACCAATGGGAACTAGTCTTATCCTTGTGTGCATGTTGGCGAAGATCAAAGTAAGAGAATTGAGTGTATGTGGATGGGAGGTATAAGAAGGTATAAATACATGTCTGTAGTATACATGCCATGGTTTGAGATTCTGGTGTGACTGATCTGTATGATTTATTTTTAGTCTGCTTTGATTTGGATTTGTTAATCTTGGGTGAAGATTAACTGAAGTGTTATGGGAAAGTGTTGATTGTCAGTCTAGGTACGCATAAGTTCTTTCGAATTGCTGTCTGGATTGAGGGTGGAGTGTGATGGCAACAGTCAAAGACTCACAGCATGACAAATTTTATGGAGGGAAATATTTGTACATTCTAATAAATTTTGTGTCATTCTATATCATCAAGTACATAATCTTAACGTGCACTTGGATAAGTTTTCCTGCAATGTTTTATGTTTTGTTGTTATAAATTATTGACTCAAGTACTTGAAGTAGCACCATCTGGGAACATTCCTCACATTACAATATATGTTTTGCTATTTGTGTTATATTTTTTGCCTGTCTTGATTCCAATGGTGAATGCTACCTATGACATGCTATTCTTAAGAGATAAGTAGTTTTAGATTGTTTTACCCCCAAAAAGTATATATTTCTCTACAATTTTTTTTAAAATGTGTAAAACTAACTTTTAAAGATTATATTTGAAAGATATCTTAAACAGAACCACATTTGATTTTCTTAAACTGAGCAAATTCTCAGCACATATATGCATATAAATGCAGTGCATAAAGTTGTATGTTGTCAGATTTTGATAACTTTGTACCAGATCAGTGTTTATCATGTACGTCTAGGCTTGTAACACGTAATGTGTGAAATTCATTGCAGATATTTTCCTATTATGATTTATTGTTTTCAGTCATATATGGCTTTTGCCTGTTTTGCAAATTTAAAAAAAAATCTTTTTGATGTAATTTGTTTCTCATTTATTATCTTTTTTAATACGACTTGAATTTTTTGTTTTTTGTATTCAATAAATGTTCATTGTTGGTCTCTCTAGGTTGTTATAATAACTGGCTGTGCATTTAATAATATTTGGGTCTTCGGACGATATGGTTCAAAAATTTATTGCAAACGAACAAACAGATGGTCAGTATATTGTAGAAGGCTTGTGATTGGTCTGAATGAGTTTCTCTTCAATGTCCGGTACATGCTTTATAGCATAAGGAACAATGCTAGTGCATGCAGCTGTTATTACTGGGTCCTGGGTGGATCACAATGGTGAACAGATTATACAGTTGGATTGAAGATTCTCAACAGATAAGATGGGGTTTCATATGGACAAGATTGCCATCTCATATCAATATAACAAGGTTTGAAATAGAACAAAATCACTATCAGATAAGACAGGGTTTCTCATGGAACAAAATCATTGCCAGATAAGACAAGGTTTTTCATGGAACAAAATCACTACCGGTATCAGATAAGACAGGGTTTCTCATGGAATGAAATTGACATCAGATAAGACAGGGTCTCTCATGGAAGGAAATCTCTATATTATCAGTATCAGAAAAGACATATTCTCACAGGAATCACAGTTGCCTACCAGAAAGATTTCTTCATGGATCATAGAAGGTAAATGGCTTGATCTATCAAGGGGAGTTCTACTTGCTTGACCTTATTGGTGGAGAGATTCTTTGCTTCGCTTAGATAATAGAGTTTCCTTGCTTTGCCAAGTTTTATGAAGTTTCCTTGCTTGACCTAACTGGTGGAAAGTTTTTTGGCCAGAGTTACCAGAGTGAGTAAAAATGCTATTTTGGTCTTGGCTTCCTCACCCTTTCTTACTTGATGTCGATTTGGCTCTTTCTTAACATCTTTGCATGAAGTAAATATTTATTTAAAGTTATTGTTAATTTGCGTTAAAATGATAAATGATTTTTCAACAATGTTTTTCTTCGTATAACTAAATTAATATTTATAATACTGTGTACTGTGTACATGTCTGTGGTTTGTGTGAATAAAGTGAAGTGATCATTTCTCACAATAAATCCTATTTGTTGATATATTTGTGTACCGCTATGGCTATCTACGCGTATCTCTATTATTGTCATGGACTTTGTGTAATGAATCATCCATCAAGTCAGTATATAATTACATGTATACGTCTGAGTGGTGAGGAAATTTTTATAATCTGTAAAAAGCATTGGTGTTGATGTTAAAGCAGTTAGAGAGTAAATATATGTAGTGTGGGAGATTCGTTCATTTGTAAATGTTAGCTGTAAGCAAGCACATCCACACACACCCACACACCCACAGTGGCCAATGATGTGGAGAGACCTCTCGCGGAGGCCGGGTGCTGATGTTGCCTGCTACATCACAAGAATGCCTGGTAATATCAATAAAAAAATTATTTTTATAACGTATCAGACTATCCCAGAGTGCCAGTGTGTGCTCTTAAGATCAGAATTCAATGTTTTTTTGTTGCAGAAAATGATATGGTTTACTCTATTGAGAAAGTATCGTGAGATTTTAGGGCATTTGAGTTGCCATAAAGCACTGAGGTCACAGATAGAGCTTTGATGTATATGATTGGTATTTGAAGGGTTTTCAGTTGCATTTAACAGCCATGTGGAAGGGAGGCTAGTTTACAATACTAGGACACCTCTCTGATAACAGTTGTGCACCAGTTTTGAAGATTTCCAATGAAGAATGTGCAACCACATATATCAACAAAGTTTTGGTGATCTCCGAGGCCCTTTGAATTGGTATAGTTATGTAGACTTATTGACCTGTCTGGTCCACACCCACAATAGAATCTATTTATTCTGTTTTCGAGTACAACTGTTTTTTCTTCTTTCAGATAACTTTATAGACTTTCCTTGAAGCTATGATAATGGGCAAAGAGGTGATGTGTACGCAGTTTTTGAACTACCTCAGAACAAACCATTTTGTATGAAATTATAAAACATTTATTTGATTCATAATGGAATTGGAAAAGGGGATTGGGCGGAGAATGTATAGTTGAGTAAGTTGTTGCCTTGAGCCGGTTGTATCGGACAAAGTGTTGGACTTGATGACACCAAAGCTGAGTCTGCTGAGGTTGAAGTTGAAGTTTACACTTGGCTCTCATTTATTATTCTACGAAGCAAAGTTTGCCATGTTATTTCAAAAAATACTTTTTTCCTGGACATCCTTATCAAATTCCTGAATAAAATGTTACTAAACTAGTCTTTTGATAAAATAATATACAAAGAGGCCCCTCACATATTTGTATACTGTTCTCCTATTTGTTTTTAATGTTGTTTGAAAAGCACAAGTCACAATCAGCATAAAACATGAGACAGGTTGGTTGTATAACAGGAGTTGGCTCAGTTTTGGCATTATTGTATTTGAACCGGAAGACATAACTGAGGTGGATCTTTCCACATCATATAATATAGTGATGGACTAGTGTAATCAAGGATCTTATACAATAAAACAACCAGATCCAATTCTGTGATAACACTATAGTGGCTAATATTCTTTGCTGACCTGTTTGGACTTGGTCCGGACAGAGTTTTACCTTGCAGCACTGCAGGAATCATCTTAATCTGATCATTATGAAAACTGTCTCAACATGCAGATTGATTTTGTTTATAATTATAAATTAAATCAAAACCACAACAACAGCAATAACAAAAGCAACAAACAAAATCAACAGACAACCACAAAAGAACAGACGATTTCTCAATTCAATATTATTGCCACCCAATTATTTCAAACGTTCTCTTGTTTATAAAATATTTTTGGCTAGGTAAAGTTTACAGATTTCAGAAATAAATATATATTATGGAGAGGATATTTGTATTTTACTGTATTTTTCACAAAGATAAACCTTTTTTTTTTAATCTGATTTTTATTTTTTATTTTTAAGTGACAAAGATAATAACTTTTGAAACTTCTGCAGCTGATAATTGGATTTGGTGTTCATTTTTAATATTATCTTCTTCTCAATATTCATTAGGATCTTTAATTCTTGTGGTATGCAATTCATGTTTTTTTTTTTTTTTTAAACCATCCTTTGTAAGATTGTAAAATCTTGATATGACAGAATGGGTTTGTCTTTGTGTTTTACAATTTTTTTTTGTTTATAAGTTTAACATCTTTAGATTTTTGGTGTCAGTTTGTGCACACGTTTATTATTTTTTTTAAACCCAAAAGAGTCAAGGATTTCACCGTCTCTCCTTGTTTATTTATTAACATGCACTCAGTCACATTGAGCTGAGAATGAGATGTGGCTTACATGAACACTTCCTCATTACCTAAATGATTTATTAAGGAACCCCTCAATTAAGCTCTGGTACTTTGTATGAAGAAATAAATCACATCAAGAAGGAATCTTTATTTTGATGTATCTTTGTTTCTATATTTTGAACAAATATCTATAAAATGAAAGTCATTTAAGATTACTGGTATTATTCAAGGGGTTCCACATATACGTTTTTCCGGCCTTAAGACCAGCTCAACATTTTTGTAAACTTTTTCTTTTTACTAATTTCTGTATGTTTAATTTTATCTTTATTAGTAAAATTCAGATTATTCTGGCATCTTTCGTTTTAAATGATTGATAGAAACTTCTGTGCAATGACATGTGTTTTCTTTCAGTTTGGGTGTAAGCTATGCATTTTTTAACTCCACATTTACAAGAACAGTTAAAAAAGTCAGAATTTCAATTTTTTTCTTTCTAGATATTGCCAAGGCTAGGAATAGTCTTGATTTAAATTAGATGTTGGAACAGTACAATTTACAATGTGAACCGCAGGATTTTGATACTTTCCTTTATCCTTTTTTTGAACAAGTCTTTGCATCTCCGGTTTCATTTTTATAGGTTACCAATCTACCAACTTACCAAACTTGTTTATTTGTGTGAAAGCTTCATCAGACTATTCTGTTTCTAATAAAACTTTATATTGAAAATTTGCAGCGTATTGTTTTATCTTTTGTTTTGATCAGCATATTTTTAAGTTTCACTCCCTTTTTCAAGCTTTGTGGATCATATTTCTTTCTAGTTCTGCTGGTATTGAAACTACCCATTGAAAATTTCATAACTTTTCCTCTCTTCATGAAGCCAGACATTTGTATGACGGCTGTGATTTATGCTGACTCAAACCTGAGATGGCCAAGGAAGGGACGGGCTGTATAACCAGTTTTGTCTTTACTATAGGACAGATTTACCGGAAACAATGACTCTACATATAGGGCAAAAATTTCGACTAATGTTCTGGACACCAGATGTATTATTTTATATTTTTTTAGACAGAATAGGACAAAGTAGCAAGTGCCTTTCTGATTTGAAATCTTTTCTTTATGAAATCTAATCTTTTACTTTAAATCTTACATTTTATGCTTGTCCCGCTATTGTAGAGCGCGTAATAGCAGTGGAATTTCTCAACCATGCATTGCCTCACAAAGGGTTGGTTCGATATACGAATAAAGGCTTGGATAGACGGGCTTTACCTAATAGAAAATCCATCCTAATGCGGGCCCTCCACTACGCAGATCTATCGTCAAGCCATACGATCAAGCCATCTGATGTTTGAACTGATTCAAACGGACAGACGATAATGTGTCTCCACATTAGTCAGATGGACCATCAGGACCTATCCCGCCCTACTAGGTGAAAAAGAAATCGCGGCGAGCAGAATTAAAATAAAAACCACAATATTAAGTGCGTAAGCCCTTGTTATTTAGTATCATTTTACATGGAAATTCGACGGTGAATTCGATTCTGAAGTCAGATTTGCAAAATTCAACAATTTTTATTCCACTTTTTTTCGTCCCGCCTAAGCTGACTGACGACCAATCTGAAAATATCAAGCACTGCTTGATATCTCAGCGGCTCAGATCTGTCCATCGGATTCAGATGATTTCGCCCCACACAATGGGGATCTATCGTCAAGCTACACCTGATCGTATGGCTTGACGATAGATC
>JAWDGP010002811.1:425000-447500 GCA_033675545.1 Elysia crispata | reverse complement strand
ATTTTGTCGTATTTCGTTTGTGTCTTTGCACAATCCCTCTCCATCTCTGTCTTCCTCTCATCTCTCTCTCTCTCTCTCTCTCTCTCTCTCTCTCTCTCTCTCTCTCTCTCTGTCTCTGTCTCTCTTTCTCTCTCTCTCTCTCTTTCTCTCTCTCTGTCTCTCTGTCTCTCCCCCTCTCTCTCTAGTTCTCCTTGTGATAACAATGAAGCTAAGAATTAAAATCTTTCTCCTGGAAACATCGCCTCAGCTTCCGGGTATGGATATGTCGACACCGCGGACCAATAAGTGCGAAGAGCTTAGAAATATCCTTTTATCTTTTGGATTATTCTCTCTTTGATGTAACTTTAACAGACACAGAAGTCTAAACTAAACTCGAATTATTCATAAATTTCTTAACTATTTCGGCAGTGATCTAAGAATTGATTTAACATCATCATTCATATCTATATCTATCTTTCTACTATCTATCTATCTATCTATCTATCTATCTATCTATCTATCTATCTATCTATCTATCTATCTATCTATCTAATCTATCTATCTATCTATCTATCTATCTATCTAATATATCTATCTATCTATCTATATATATATATATATATATATATATATATATATATATATATATATATATATATATATATATATATATATATATATATATACATGCTTGGTTGACCATCTACATTTACAGGAAAAAATCAAACCAATCTAAGTATCATTAAATGAGTCACTCCCTTTGTCAGAAGCTGAGAACCACTTGAGCTGAAGCAGTGCACTTATTATTTTTCTTCACTTAAGCTTGATCGTTGAGTTCTTGTTTTATCCAGGGCTCAGTAGGATTCCCAGTCTTTAACGGAGATGCTGTAGGACAGGAATTCTTCCCCCTGGGTGAAACAGAGACAATCCCAGAGGACGCTAACGGATTCCTCTTCTGGCCCGAGCCTGCAGCAACCAACCAAGACGGAGGTAAGCAACAGACTATTGAGCTTTAAGGCCGACACCGACACTCAACGGATTGTGTTTCGAGTGCTGCATGCGGCAACGCGCCTTACTTCAAAATATTCCGGGAATAGAGAAATATTATACAGAATAAAACACAGGAAAAAGCTGCGTTAGCTCACAATAGTAGACAGTATAGAATCTCAGCTTGTGTAGGGTTTTTCTTGGTTGATCCAGTCCCAGGAAAACTTCTTTTCAGAACTCTTAATGAGGTACCGATGTACGAAGTTTGACTAAAAAAATGTTCTCATCGGGCATATTTTCTTATCTTTACCTAATGAGTGAAAAAAATAAAAGCGTGAACAAAGGCTGCATGCATTCCATGCCCACAAGATATTTGAGTGACAAGACACAGAGAAATGTATCAATCATGAAGTAGGTGTCTACAGGCGTTAGAGAGACAGTTGGTATCTGAGTGACAAGACACAGAGAAATGTATCAATCATGAAGTAGGTGTCTACAGGCGTTAGAGAGATAGTTGGTATCTGAGTGACAAGACACAGAGAAATGTATCAATCATGAAGTAGGTGTCTACAGGCGTTAGAGAGATAGTTGGTATCTGAGTGACAAGACACAGAGAAATGTATCAATCATGAAGTAGGTGTCTACAGGCGTTAGAGAGACAGTTGGTATCTGAGTGAAAAGACACAGAGAAATGTATCAATCATGAAGTAGGTGTCTACAGGTGTTAGAGAGACAGTCGGTATCTGAGTGACAAAACACAGAGAAATGTATCAATCATGAAGTAGGTGTCTACAGGCGTTAGAGAAACTGAGTCGGTACCTGAGTGACAAGACACAGAGAAATGTATCAATCAAGAAGTAGGTGTCTACAGGTGTTAGAGAGACAGTCGGTATCTGAGTGACAAGACACAGAGAAATGTATCAATCATGAAGTAGGTGTCTACAGGTGTTAGAGAAACTGAGTCGGTATCTGAGTGACAAGACACAGAGAACTGTATCAATCATGAAGTAGGTGTCTACAGGTGTTAGAGAAACTGAGTCGGTACCTGAGTGACAAAACACAGAGAAATGTATCAATCATGAAGTAGGTGTCTACAGGCGTTAAAGAAACTGAGTCGGTACCTGAGTGACAAGACACAGAGAAATGTATCAATCATGAAGTAGGTGTCTACAGGCGTTAAAGAAACTGAGTCGGTATCTAAGTGACAAGACACAGAGAAATGTATCAATCATGAAGTAGGTGTCTACAGGCGTTAGAGAAACTGAGTCGGTATCTGAGTGACAAGACACAGAGAAATGTATCAAACATGAAGTAGGTGTCTACAGGCGTTAGAGAAACTGAGTCGGTATCTGAGTGACAAGACACAGAGAAATGTATCAATCATGAAGTAGGTGTCAACAGGCGTTAGAGAGACAGTCGGTATCTAAGTGACAATACACAGAGAAATGTATCAATCATGAAGTAGGTGTCTACAGGCGTTAGAGAAACTGAGTCGGTATCTGAGTGACAAGACACAGAGATATGTATCAATCATGAAGTAGGTGTCTACAGGCGTTAGAAAAACTGAGTCGGTATCTGAGTGACAAGACACAGAGAAATGTATCAATCATGAAGTAGGTGTCTAAGGCGTTAAAGAAACTGAGTCGGTATCTGAGTGACAAAACACAGAGAAATGTATCAATCATGAAGTAGGTGTCTACAGGCGTTAGAGAAACTGAGTCGGTACCTGAGTGACAAGACACAGAGAAATGTATCAATCAAGAAGTAGGTGTCTACAGGTGTTAGAGAGACAGTCGGTATCTGAGTGACAAGACACAGAGAAATGTATCAATCATGAAGTAGGTGTCTACAGGTGTTAGAGAAACTGAGTCGGTACCTGAGTGACAAGACACAGAGAAATGTATCAATCATGAAGTAGGTGTCTACAGGTGTTAGAGAAACTGAGTCGGTATCTGAGTGACAAGACACAGAGAACTGTATCAATCATGAAGTAGGTGTCTACAGGCGTTAGAGAGACAGTCGGTATCTAAGTGACAAAACACAGAGAAATGTATCAATCATGAAGTAGGTGTCTACAGGCGTTAGAGAAACTGAGTCGGTACCTGAGTGACAAGACACAGAGAAATGTATCAATCAAGAAGTAGGTGTCTACAGGTGTTAGAGAGACAGTCGGTATCTGAGTGACAAGACACAGAGAAATGTATCAATCATGAAGTAGGTGTCTACAGGTGTTAGAGAAACTGAGTCGGTACCTGAGTGACAAGACACAGAGAAATGTATCAATCATGAAGTAGGTGTCTACAGGTGTTAGAGAAACTGAGTCGGTATCTGAGTGACAAGACACAGAGAACTGTATCAATCATGAAGTAGGTGTCTACCGGCGTTAGAGAGACAGTCGGTATCTAAGTGACAAGACACAGAGAACTGTATCAATCATGAAGTAGGTGTCTACAGGTGTTAGAGAAACTGAGTCGGTATCTGAGTGACAAGACACAGAGAAATGTATAAATCATGAAGTAGGTGTCTACAGGCGTTAGAGAGACAGTTGGTATCGGAGTGACAAGACACAGAGAACTGTATCAATCATGAAGTAGGTGTCTACAGGTGTTAGAGAAACTGAGTCGGTACCTGAGTGACAAGACACAGAGAACTGTATCAATCATGAAGTAGGTGTCTACAGGTGTTAGAGAAACTGAGTCGGTATCTGAGTGACAAGACACAGAGAAATGTATAAATCATGAAGTAGGTGTCTACAGGCGTTAGAGAAACTGAGTCGGTATCTGAGTGACAAGACACAGAGAAATGTATAAATCATGAAGTAGGTGTCTACAGGCGTTAGAGAAACTGAGTCGGTATCTGAGTGACAAGACACAGAGAACTGTATCAATCATGAAGTAGGTGTCTACAGGCGTTAGAGAAACTGAGTCGGTATCTGAGTGACAAGACACAGAGAACTGTATCAATCATGAAGTAGGTGTCTACAGGCGTTAGAGAAACTGAGTCGGTATTTGAGTGACAAGACACAGAGAACTGTATCAATCATGAAGTAGGTGTCTACAGGTGTTAGAGAGACAGTCGGTATCTGAGTGACAAGACACAGAGAACTGTATCAATCATGAAGTAGGTGTCTACAGGCGTTAGAGAGACAGTCGGTATCTAAGTGACAAGACACAGAGAACTGTATCAATCATGTAGTAGGTGTCTACAGGCGTTAGAGAAACTGAGTCGGTACCTGAGTGACAAGACACAGAGAACTGTATCAATCATGAAGTAGGTGTCTACAGGCGTTAAAGAAACTTAGTCGGTATCTGAGTGACAAGACACAGAGAAATGTATAAATCATGAAGTAGGTGTCTACAGGCGTTAGAGAAACTGAGTCGGTATCTGAGTGACAAGACACAGAGATATGTATCAATCATGAAGTAGGTGTCTACAGGCGTTAGAGAAACTGAGTCGGTATCTGAGTGACAAGACACAGAGAAATGTATCAATCATGAAGTAGGTGTCCGCAGGCGTTAAAGAAACTGAGTCGGTATCTGAGTGACAAGACACAGAGAACTGTATCAATCATGAAGTAGGTGTCTACAGGCGTTAGAGAAACTGAGTCGGTATCTAAGTGACAAGACACAGAGAAATGTATCAATCATGAAGTAGGTGTCTACAGGCGTTAGAGAGACAGTCGGTATCTGAGTGACAAGACACAGAGAAATGTATCAATCATGAAGTAGGTGTCTACAGGCGTTAGAGAGACAGTCGGTATCTGAGTGACAAGACACAGAGAACTGTATCAATCATGAAGTAGGTGTCTACAGGCGTTAAAGAAACTTAGTCGGTATCTGAGTGACAAGACACAGAGAAATGTATAAATCATGAAGTAGGTGTCTACAGGCGTTAGAGAAACTGAGTCGGTATCTGAGTGACAAGACACAGAGATATGTATCAATCATGAAGTAGGTGTCTACAGGCGTTAGAGAAACTGAGTCGGTATCTGAGTGACAAGACACAGAGAAATGTATCAATCATGAAGTAGGTGTCTACAGGCGTTAGAGAAACTGAGTCGGTACCTGAGTGACAAGACACAGAGAAATGTATCAATCATGAAGTAGGTGTCTACAGGTGTTAGAGAGACAGTCGGTATCTGAGTGACAAGACACAAAGAAATGTATCAATCATGAAGTAGGTGTCTACAGGCGTTAAAGAAACTTAGTCGGTATCTGAGTAACAAGACACAAAGAAATGTATCAATCATGAAGTAGGTGTCCACAGGCGTTAAAGAAACTGAGTCGGTATCTGACTGACAAGACACAGAGAAATGTATCAATCATGAAGTAGGTGTGTACAGGCGTTAGAGAAACTGAGTCGGTATCTGAGTGGCAAGACACAGAGAAATGTATCAATCATGAAGTAGGTGTCTACAGGTGTTAGAGAGACAGTCGGTATCTGAGTGACAAGACACAGAGAAATGTATCAATCATGAAGTAGGTGTCTACAGGCGTTAGAGAAACTGAGTCGGTATCTGAGTGACAAGACACAGAGAAATGTATCAATCATGAAGTAGGTGTCCACAGGCGTTAGAGAAACTGAGTCGGTACCTGAGTGACAAGACACAGAGAAATGTATAAATCATGAAGTAGGTGTCTACAGGCGTTAGAGAGACAGTCGGTATCTGAGTGACAAGACACAGAGAAATGTATCAATCATGAAGTAGGTGTCTACAGGTGTTAGAGAAACTGAGTCGGTACCTGAGTGACAAGACACAGAGAAATGTATCAATCATGAAGTAGGTGTCTACAGGTGTTAGAGAGACAGTCGGTATCTGAGTGACAAGACACAGAGCAATGTATCAATCATGAAGGTATCTACATGTATAAGACAAACTGAACTTCGTAGATCATCTTATCCAAAAAACAAAAATAATATTGCATAGCATCATCCCTCTCTTCAAACTATTAAAAAGCCTCAAACATAGAATTTTCTGTTGACCTTTCACCGCCTATGCAAGACTTGGTGAGAATCTGTCAGAGACCGCTCCGGCATCGCTCTGGGAGCAGCGTCGGTAGAGTCTGCTCGCTGCTCTGTTTATCTCATTTCTTTAGAAGTGTCTCTCCAGGACTGGTCAGGAAACACTAGCGGAGAACCATGCTCTCTTCTTTAATCTTTAGTAATTTTAAACTTGTTTGGTGCCCTGAGAAAAGTTAATTTAATTCCTTGAGTGTAAATTATTCCTAAAATGCATGGAGTGGTCTTGTGTAACAGCCATAAAATTAAAAAAAAAAAACAAGTATGAATATCCGAAAAAAGCAAGTGATGCGCTGCAATCTTGTAAACTATTATTGTATGACTCTTTATTAACAAGCCGTGTTTCCTCCCTCAGACAGAGTGATGCGCTGCAATCTTGTAAATTATTATTGTATGACTCTTTATTAACAAGCCGTGTATCCTCCCTCAGACAGCAGAGTGATCAGCAGCCAACTGGCCGAGTGTCGGTCGGAGGACAACCCCTGCCAACAGGTGAGTCTCACATGGACTTTAGCAGAGAGCTAGAGGAATGTGGGAGCTTCTTTTGGTATATTCTTTATCTTTCGCCTAGATGGTAAAGAGTGAAAATAATGTAGATAGAATAAGGAGGAAAAGCAATTGAATAAATCCTACTGAAAAAAAAAATCGAAAAAAGTAACCAAGCTCTTATTGCAATTTAACCCCTAGATATTAGAGATACCATACTCTGCTCCATTTTAAATTTTACTGCTGAGTCGTTCAAATGTATTTAACATTATAAAGTTGACTATGAGGATGGTAATAATGATAATAATTAAAGAAATGAGTATTAATGGTTCCGCGAAACTTGCGATTCTCCACCCAGATTTGTTACCTAATCGGTCTAGACACGAAGATTTGTGACTGTCGACCTGGCTACGCCCTGCTACCTGACGCCAAGAAGTGTAGAGGTAAACCCTCTTGTCTTTTGTCCCTAAGTGTCTGGGTAATGTTTGTCTCTAGAAGAGCAATGACACACTTGCTGTCATTCTTGTTGGGACTTTCCATCAAAGACCGACGCTTGTTTAGTATGCGGGAGAAGTCATAGAGCAGCTTGTTGTAGACGAGCAATAGTACTCAATCAAACAATCAAACAATCAAACAATCATACAATCAAACAAAATATCTTTATCTCTTGATCTACCTTCATGTTGTTACAGTTTTGTGAACGATTTGTTTACCTCGACGTTCACGAAGCCTCGATCACAACTTCAGTGATCCGAGACGCAGAACGAGATCAGAAGCTCCGCAGTGAAATGATCATGGTATTGTTTTTAAAGGCAAGATCTCTTATATGCGGTAAAACTATCGAAGTGGCTATGAGTAGAAAGTGCGCTAAACATTTTCTGCAGGATTAATTTGTCGCCAGTTGAAAATGCACATGGCATTAATTTTGTGCCTGTTACTTTAGAACTCCGCACTGACTCGGCATAGTTTAGTGCATTTGTGCAATCTGAAAACATGAACAGTCAATCTATTAAATCCTGCTATGACAGGAACTTAGAATAACACCTGCACATCAAAGCCTGTGCAAGTCTTAAATCTAAATTTGATAAAATTGATTAAGAGCAGAGCTTTCTCTTATCGGGCGGCGCACTAGAGATAAAAAATCTTCTTAGTTACTTGCTTCGTTATGTTGCGCTGAGTCTACTCTCTCAAATTAATTTGACAAAATGTTTCAAAGTTCAGAACTTTTTAAAAAATTGAATTGGATTTCATTGAAAAGCAGGGATAGTTGCCTTTTTAACATTTAGTAATATTATTATGAATAAGTTTTCAAGAACAAAAGAAAACTCATCTTGGCCAAGAACCTGTTAAAAGTTAAGTGATGGACCATAACTGAGAGAAGATTCTCCTCCTCCATAAAAGACGCCGACAGAGATCTAGCGGCACGGGGATGGCGCACTAAACTTTTAGCCTCCAAGTGACGAAGATAGAGGTGCGGTGACTCCAATTCAGACCAAGTCTAAATGTCCTCTTGTCAGTGTTACACGGCGATATCAGATCAACGTCGCCGGATTCAATGGCTGCCGAGATTGGCAGATGAACCAAGGACAGGGTTTGCGCTTACACGAACTCATGAATGTGGTACTGCAGTGTTCATGTGCAAAGCTCAAACTGGCAAAAGATCATTATCTTTATGTAGAGGGCGAGAAAGACGGGAACACCAGACTGCTTGATGGCCGTGGGAATCCAAAGTTGAAAATCATCCTAACAGTAACAAGAGAGGGACCGGGGTAGGAGCCGTAGACTTGGTCAAGACATGCCCTGAAAGAGGTAATTGCTGAACTCCTACTCGATATACCCATAACTGTAAAGTGCCGGTAAGTCTAGAAAAAACGGGTTTTTTTTACCTTTCTTAAAGGATGAAACTAGAAAGAGAGACATAATTGGCTTGACATTATTATTTCAGTGCTAAATATGGCATCAAGAATTCATGAAGCCATAACGGCCTCTGATCCTTCTTTTTAACTCCAATCTTCATAGAAGAGAATAGATGCTGACCTAGATTATGCGCATAACAAAAACACGCACGGCGTCAACAGAGTGAACCGCTGACATTGACCCCCCCCTCTGGATTAATGAGTTTGTATAGAAATGATAAGTCTTCGCGATTTAGACCGCTACACAAGCAATATAATTGGAGATCACAGTATCAACACAGTCTCACAACCTTTAGTGTGCAATACACTGTATAATACCACAGTGAACAAACCGCTGTTTTCACAGAGAACAAATCTGCTTTTTTTTTCTCTTGGTGCTTTCCAGATCTGGATGAATGTGTCCTGGGCCTGTGCGGGCAGCACGGCCTGTGTGTAAACACACCTGGATCCTTCATCTGTACTTGCAACCCGGGCTTTGTACCAGAGGCTGACGGTTTCTGCAATGGTGAGTGGTTTTCAATGGTTTCATCCGTACCGTTAACCCTGAATTTGTCACAGAGGAAGACGGCGTCTATAATGGTGAGTGGTTTTCATTGGTTTCATCCGTACCTCAACCCTAGATTTGACACAGATGAGGACGGCGTCTATAATGGTGAGTGGTTTTCAATGGTTTCATCCGTACCGTCAACCCTAAATTTGTCACAGAGGAGGACGGCGTCTGTAACGGTGAGTGGTTTTGAATGGTTTTATCCGCACCGTCAACCCTGAATTTGTCACAGAGGAAGACGGCATCTGTAATGGTGAGTGATTTTGAATGGTTTCATCCGTACCGTCAACCATGAATTTGTCACAGAGGAAGACGGCGTCTATAATGGTGAGTGGTTTTCATTGGTTTCAGCCGTACCGTCAACCCTGAATTTGTCACAGAGGAGGACGGCGTCTGTAATGGTGAGTGGTTTTCATTGGTTTCAGCCGTACCGTCAACCCTGAATTTGTCACAGAGGAGGACGGCGTCTGTAATGGTGAGTGGTTTTGAATGATTTCATCCGTACCGTCAACCCTGAATTTGTCACAGAGGAGGACGGCGTCTGTAACGGTGAGTGGTTTTCATTGGTTTCAGCCGTACCGTCAACCCTGAATTTGTCACAGAGGAGGACGGCGTCTGTAATGGTGAGTGGTTTTCATTGGTTTCATCCGTACCGTCAACCCTGAATTTGTCACAGAGGAGGACGGCGTCTGTAACGGTGAGTGGTTTTCATTGGTTTCATCCGTACCGTCAACCCTGAATTTGTCACAGAGGAGGACGGCGTCTGTAATGGTGAGTGGTTTTGAATGGTTTCATCCGTACCGCCAGCGCGAGTTTTGTGACAGGGTACTTTTAGTGGTTGACCTTGGGCTCTCAATCATGTATAAGCACAAATTTGCACGAAATGCTCATTTCAGATAAGCAGTGAAACAATTAATGTAAACAGAGCACCTTAACTCTCTATCTCTGCAGAAGAAAATCGAAGACATATAAACATTGTAATAAAAACAAACAAAAAAAACGCCATTGAGATGTTTTCAAAACGAGTAGGCCCTCACAATATGGCGGAAAGAGAGAAAGTGGAAGGATGGCCAGTAGGAAGAAGGGATGGAGTGAGATTAGGAAGAAAGAACTCTTAGGCCCAAAGTTTTTTAGGAATTTTGAACGGCAGGTTCAGACTTCGCCTTCGATGTAGATGAAGTGGAATCTGGCCTGCCGGCGCTGCTGTGTTTGACTGGTGCGTTATTATAAAGCCTTAGGTAGGCCTTACGTGATCAGGGCTTTTAGATGAGGCCCACAGAGTTGGTAGGCCTTACGTGATCAGGGCTTTTAGATGAGGCCCTCAGAGTTGGTAGGCCTTACGTGATCAGGACTTTTAGATGAGGCCCTCAGAGTTGGTAGGCCTTACGTGATCAGAACTTTTAGATAAGGCCCTCAGAGTTGGTAGGCCTTACGTGATCAGGGCTTTTAGATGAGCCCCTCAGAGTTGGTTGGCCTTACGTGATCAGGACTTTTAGATGAGGCCCTCAGAGTTAATTACAAACGTAGGTCTACCTCAGATTGCACTCTCAGTTTATGGTACAGACAGGTTCAGACTTAAACAACACTGTCTATGAGGACAAAAATATGAAGGTTTAAATAAGTCTGTAACTCATAATTATGATAACATACAATTTACTGGAGTTATGCTAAAACAACAACAAGCCCTGGTGTTATCGTTTTACACTAAAACGGAAAAAAAATTTACTTGGGAAGCATTGGGTCTATCTATTGCTACTAGGCTTGCCTCAATATAAAGCCGTCGGAGCAACCTAGGTTATTTACCTTCATATTCGACAGGTGATGTTGGAGATTAAAGCAATAAGATTTTTGTGTTTGGTTTTCGACGGAAACAAATTGAATAAACTTAATTGCGTGTTGGGATGTGTGCTTTAAAACTTTTGGTGGGGTTATCTGTTTTCTGCACGGCGATCAAATTACAGCACATTAAATAGCAGCATCCAAGTTAAACTTCTTTATAGGGCTATAAAAAAACACACAGAGGGAAAGAAAGTAAGGAATGTCGTGGTTATTGGATTATTGAACGAGTTAAGCTTGAATTACGCTGCTTTGTCCTCACCGGATTGATCCAAGCCTTTCATTCGATCGTTAAGGTGAAACAAATGACTTGATTTGTTGCGTGAGATGTCTGGTTTATGAGCATATCGAATTATTTTTTAAAAATTCTGCTTTCACTCAAAGCATAAACTGTAGTCACTTGTCTTCGTCCGCGTAAGTAAAGATAAGTTCTTGTAATGCGAGAGGGTTAAGCTAACTTAAAAAAAAATGCTTGGATGCTTCTTCTCGTTTCATTTGCTTTATAAAGCCCGATTCTATCCCAATAAAAATGTAATCTATTAGGATCACAATGGGTTATAAGTTTTACATCCCGCCCGGCTAATTTACCTCTTTGTGTGGATACGCCAAGTCCCCGGGAAAAATCAATAAAAAGGTTATTATTGTCACAGCTGTGGATGTATCTTGCCGTTAAGGCCGTACTTGAGGTAGTTGAGATCAGTTATCAATGCTACTAAAATATCGGCATGTTTCGTGTAGCGGTGGCCGATTTACGAAAAGCTTACCCCAGCACTTCAAAGTGTTTCGATTGAAGATTCAATTCTGTCTAGGTAGGAGACTAGATCGGGCCAATCATCTCTACAGCTCTCCCCTACCTGACAAGGGCACAGTTCATAATGCCAGCATAGAGCTCTGATAGAGAGACTGTAGCAAACAATTAACTGACGGGTCCAATTCTGAAACAAGAAGGCCTCAAATGATTTTACAACCCTCCGAGTTATCATTTGAGTCGTGGTGTTGAGAAACTAAAGCTAAGGTTTCACTCCGACCCCATATATTGCTGCTGTCCTTTCTGGATTACCTGAGCAATGAGATTAGCACAGTAGAGTAGCGCAGCAAATGTTGCGCGTGTGAGTTCTCTCAGATTGCCCTGTCATGGTCTGAGCCAGAAATTAGACCAAAATCTTTCTCATCTCACAAGTCAGTGAACGTAATAATATCCATCCTCTGAGTTTTAAATTGAATATTAATAATACTTTGGTTTGTGCAATTTTGTCAAAAATATTGTAGGTTCATGATCTGTGAAGACAAGATAAGGGACTTTGGAGGGGTCTCCCGAGACCTGTGACTTGATCGATCTGTCCAGCAGATAATTTTAATGACATCTGTCTGTCCTCGAAAGGAGAGGACTAGAACAACCCTCCGCAAGACTAGCTGTGACAAGTTTTCCACCTCTAGCCGATGCTGCACTGGTATAATGCCGAGACTCACAAGATGAAAAAAAATTCAGAAAAAAGCAAACAAAAAAAACAAGCCAACAACCCCCCTTCCACACACACACACACACACACACAAACACAAAAAGAAGAAAACAACAAAAGGGTAACATTAAATACTAAAACCCAAAAAAAAAAAAAAAAAGAAATAAACCCAAGGAAATTTGCCTTACTGACAGCTACACCAAAACTCTTATAAATTTTCTGACGGCTGCAGTGAAAGATCATAGATGCGATTATCACACCTGCTCCCACTGTAGAGTTACTTGTGTTGCAGACGATAACAGCTGCTCCCACTGTAGAGTTACTTGTGTTGCAGACGATAACAGCTGCTCCCACTGTAGAGTTACTTGTGTTGCAGACGATAACAGCTGCTCCCACTGTAGAGTTACTTGTGTGGCAGACGATAACAGCTGCTCCCACTGTAGAGTTACTTGTGTTGCAGACGATAACAGCTGCTCCCACTGTAGAGTTACTTGTGTTGCAGACGATAACAGCTGCTCCCACTGTAGAGTTACTTGTGTGGCAGACGATAACAGCTGCTCCCACTGTAGAGTTACTTGTGTGGCAGACGATAACAGCTGCTCCCACTGTAGAGCTCCTTGTGTGGCAGACGATAACAGCTGCTCCCACTGTAGAGCTCCTTATGTGGCAGACGATAACAGCTGCTCCCACTGTAGAGCTCCTTATGTGGCAGACGATAACAGCTGCTCCCACTGTAGAGCTCCTTATGTGGCAGACGATAACAGCTGCTCCCACTGTAGAGCTCCTTATGTGGCAGACGATAACAGCTGCTCCCACTGTAGAGCTCCTTATGTGGCAGACGATAACAGCTGCTCCCACTGTAGAGCTCCTTATGTGGCAGACGATAACAGCTGCTCCCACTGTAGAGCTCCTTATGTGGCAGACGATAACAGCTGCTCCCACTGTAGAGCTCCTTATGTGGCAGACGATAACAGCTGCTCCCACTGTAGAGCTCCTTATGTGGCAGACGATAACAGCTGCTCCCACTGTAGAGCTCCTTATGTGGCAGACGATAACAGCTGCTCCCACTGTAGAGCTCCTTATGTGGCAGACGATAACAGCTGCTCCCACTGTAGAGCTCCTTATGTGGCAGACGATAACAGCTGCTCCCACTGTAGAGTTACTTGTGTGGCAGACGATAACAGCTGCTCCCACTGTAGAGTTACTTGTGTGGCAGACGATAACAGCTGCTCCCACTGTAGAACTCCTTGTGTGGCAGACGATAACAGCTGCTCCCACTGTAGAACTCCTTGTGTGGCAGACGATAACAGCTGCTCCCACTGTAGAGCTCCTTGTGTGGCAGACGATAACAGCTGCTCCCACTGTAGAGCTCCTTGTGTGGCAGACGATAACGACTGCTCCCACTGTAGAACTCCTTGTGTGGTAGACGATAACAGCTGCTCCCACTGTAGAGCTCCTTATGTGGCAGACGATAACAGCTACTCCCACTGTAGAGCTCCTTATGTGGCAGACGATAACAGCTGCTCCCACTGTAGAGCTCCTTATGTGGCAGACGATAACAGCTGCTCCCACTGTAGAGCTCCTTATGTGGCAGACGATAACAGCTGCTCCCACTGTAGAGCTCCTTATGTGGCAGACGATAACAGCTGCTCCCACTGTAGAGCTCCTTATGTGGCAGACGATAACGACTGCTCCCACTTTAGAGCTCCTTGTGTGGTAGACGATAACAGCTGCTCCCACTGTAGAGCTCCTTATGTGGCAGACGATAACAGCTACTCCCACTGTAGAGCTCCTTATGTGGCAGACGATAACAGCTGCTCCCACTGTAGAGCTCCTTATGTGGCAGACGATAACAGCTGCTCCCACTGTAGAGCTCCTTGTGTGGCAGACGATAACAGCCGCTCCCACTGCAGAGCTCCTTATATGGCAGACGATAACAGCTGCTCCCACTTTAGAGCTCCTTATGTGGCAGACGATAACAGCTGCTCCCACTGTATAGCTCCTTGTGTGGCAGACGGTAACAGCTGCTCCCACTGTAGAGCTTCTTATGTGGCAAACGATAACAGCTGCTCCCACTGCAGAGCTCCTTATGTGGCAGACGATAACAGCTGCTCCCACTGTAGAGCTGCTTGTGTGGCAGACGATAACAGCTGCTCCTGCACCTGCTTAGAGACGATAACAGCTGCTCCCACTGCAGAGCTCCTTATGTGGCAGACGATAACAGCTGCTCCCACTGTAGAGCTCCTTGTGTGGCAGACGATAACAGCTGCTCCCACTGTAGAGCTCCTTATGTGGCAGACGATAACAGCTGCTCCCACTGTAGAGCTCCTTATGTGGCAGACGATAACAGCTGCTCCCACTGTAGAGCTCCTTATGTGGCAGACGATAACAGCTGCTCCCACTGTAGAGCTCCTTATGTGGCAGACGATAACAGCTGCTCCCACTGTAGAGCTCCTTATGTGGCAGACGATAACAGCTGCTCCCACTGCAGAGCTCCTTATGTGGCAGACGATAACAGCTGCTCCCACTGTAGAGCTGCTTGTGTGACAGACGATAAGCGCTGCTCTTACTGTTGAGTTGCTTGTGTCGCAAACGATACCTGAGCTTCCTGTTTGCCTCATAGCCTAACATAATTTGTTTACTTCCCTATCTGTGTAATATTTGTTTTTTTTTTAATTTCCCCTGGACTCAGTAATCGAGGACAATTTGTTTCATCAAACAAACTGACCTGTAACTGCATGGATTATGTTTCCAAAGTAAATACCGACGAAACGATTGACAACTTTAAGCCACCCGCTAATTTATAATCTCTGAATGAGAAAATTAGTATTACTTATGTATATGTATAAAAAACATCTTCATCTGCACTGCCATTTAAACTGTCTTTCTTAATTCTACTATAATAATGAGTCTGCGTTAACTACTTTTTTCAATGATCTTGATTAGTTCAACCGAAAACTTTGAAAATGTAAAAAAAAAATAATACAAAAGAAAGCAAATCTGGTGATTTATCGAGTAAAGAAGAACCGATCTGGACAGATCAGTAAAAATAAAACCAGGCAGCACATTTTGCCCCATTTCTATCAAAAGTTGACTTAGGCTGATATAGCTCATCCACTGCAGTATTTTTTATTGAATTGGTAACAGTATTCTGAATTTAAAATTTTTTTCATGCCTCCATCATCTTCATTTTATCCTCCTTCCCTCTCAGTCGTGTTCGGTGTCCTCTGTTTCCAGACCGCTAATGGCTTAAGAGTAAAACATGCGCTGTGATGACACGAAAGCTTTCTGTGGCTCTTGGAGTCGCGAGTATGTCATTTAATTTTTTTTTCATCAATTTCTTAGCTTTTTCTTGGTTGACAGGAGCTTTTCTGACTTAAAAATATCCAAATCTTACCTTACTCAAATATAAAAACCTTACTCCTCCTACTATCTTCATAGATCTGGACGAGTGCCAAGGGGATGGTGTCTGTGCGGCGGGCGCCAACTGCCGGAACTTCCCAGGAAGCTTCGTGTGTCTCTGTCCACAAGGCTTCACGTACGACGAAGACACGGGCTGTGAAGGTAAACACTTCAGGGATATAATGGATGGTCAGCACAGGATGGAGTAGAACAGAGGTCATAGGGAGGTACAATGGATGGTCAGCACAGGATGGAGTAGAATAGAGGATGTAGGGAGGTACAATGGATGGTCAGCACAGGATGGAGTAGAATAAAGGATATAGGGAGGTATAATGGATGGTCAGCACAGGATGGAGTAGAACAGAGGTCATAGGGAGGTACAATGGATGGTCAGCACAGGATGGAGTAGAAAAGAGGATATAGGGAGGTATAATGGATGGTCAGCACAGGATAGAGTAGAATAGAGGTCATAGAGAGGTATAATGGATGGTCAGCACAGGATGGAGTAGAATAGAGGATATAGGGAGATATAATGGATGGTCAGCACAGGATGGAGTAGAATAAAGGATATAGGGAGATATAATGGATGGTCAGCACAGGATGGAGTAGAATAGAGGATATAGGGAGGTATAATGGATGGTCAGCACAGGATGGAGTAGAATAGAGGATATAGGGAGATATAATGGATGGTCAGCACAGGATGGAGTAGAATAGAGGATATAGGGAGATATAATGGATGGTCAGCACAGGATGGAGTAGAATAGAGGATATAGGGAGATATAATGGATGGTCAGCACAGGATGGAGTAGAGTAGAGGATATAGGGAGATATAATGGATGGTCAGCACAGGATGGAGTAGAATAGAGGATATAGGGAGATATAATGGATGGTCAGCACAGGATGGAGTAGAATAGAGAATATAGGGAGATATAATGGATGGTCAGCACAGGATGGAGTAGAATAGAGGATATAGGGAGATATAATGGATGGTCAGCACAGGATGGAGTAGAATAGAGGATATAGGGAGATATAATGGATGGTCAGCACAGGATGGAGTAGAATAGAGGATATAGGGAGATATAATGGATGGTCAGCACAGGATGGAGTAGAATAGAGGATATAGGGAGATATAATGGATGGTCAGCACAGGATGGAGTAGAATAGAGGATATAGGGAGATATAATGGATGGTCAGCACAGGATGGAGTAGAATAGAGGATGTAGGGAGATATAATGGATGGTCGGCACAGGATGGAGTAGAATAGAGGATGCAGGGAGATATAATGGATGGTCAGCACAGGATGAAGTAGAATAGAGGATATAGGGAGATATAATGGATGGTCAGCACAAGATGGAGTAGAATAGAGGATATAGGGAGATATAATGGATGGTCAGCACAGGATGGAGTAGAATAGAGGTCATAGAGAGGTATAATGGATGGTCAGCACAGGATGGAGTAGAATAGAGGATATAGGGAGATATAATGGATGGTCAGCACAGGATGGAGTAGAATAGAGGATATAGGGAGATATAATGGATGGTCAGCACAGGATGGAGTAGAATAGAGGATATAGGGAGATATAATGGATGGTCAGCACAGGATGGAGTAGAATAGAGGATATAGGGAGATATAATGGATGGTCAGCACAGGATGGAGTAGAATAGAGGATATATATAGAGAGATAAAATGGATAAAAACAATTAATGTTAAAATAAATTTTAAAAAAATGGGTAGCTTTTGAATAAACCACAAGACATGGCAGGGTGTTATGGATGATCAGCAAAGGTTGGAATCAGCCCACAATATATGCGGGAATGTAATAAAAGTTCAGCTCAGATTATAAACAGCCCACAGGATATGCGGGAATGTAATAAAAATTCAGCTCAGATTATAAACAGCCCACAGGATATGCGGGAATGTAATAAAAGTTCAGCTCAGATTATAAACAGCACACAGGATATGCGGGAATGTAATAAAAGTTCAGCTCAGATTATAAACAGCACACAGGATATGCGGGAATGTAATAAAAATTCAGCTCAGATTATAAACAGCCCACAGGATATGCGGGAATGTAATAAAAGTTCAGCTCAGATTATAAACAGCCCACAGGATATGCGGGAATGTAATAAAAGTTCAGCTCAGATTATAAACAGCCCACAGGATATGCGGGAATGTAATAAAAATTCAGCTCAGATTATAAACAGCCCACAGGATATGCGGGAATGTAATAAAAGTTCAGCTCAGATTATAAACAGCACACAGGATATGCGGGAATGTAATAAAAGTTCAGCTCAGATTATAAACAGCCCACAGGATATGCGGGAATGTAATAAAAGTTCAGCTCAGATTATAAACAGCACACAGGATATGCGGGAATGTAATAAAAGTTCAGCTCAGATTATAAACAGCCCACAGGATATGCGGGAATGTAATAAAAGTTCATCTAAAATTATAAACAGACCATAGGATATGGAGGATACAGTTGAAACTCAGCAAAATTGATTGATTCAAGGAATGAAGATCTTTGAATTAAAAAAAAAAACCTCACATACATTACCGATTCAGCTTCTCAATTCAATATTTTCAATGTTTCTGTAAAGGATGCAACAATCACATGTGCAATCTGATAGCAAACCCTGAAAAATTAATTACTTCACAGATGTTGACGAGTGTATTACTGATATGTGTGGGAAAAACTCAGCGTGTGAGAATACCAAGGGAAGCTATTCTTGCAAATGCCATGAAGGTTTCGTTCAACAAAACAGGAGTTGTTTTGGTGAGTTATTGCCCTTAAGTCAAAGCTTAGAAGCACCATCACCAAACATGAGTCCAAAAATGCTCCACTCATATAGCCGACGATTAGTGTTATGATCATTTGTTCACAACATCCATTGATGTTTGCATTTCATCATATACACCGTTCATTGGTGGCGAGGTAGGGATCTCATCATATACATCTTACATTGGTGGCGAGGTACGGATCTCATCATATACACCGTTCATTGGTAGCGAGGTACGGATCTCATCATATACACCGTTCATTGGTGGCGAGGTACGGATCTCATCATATACACCGTTCATTGGTGGCGAGGTAGGGATCCCATCATATTCGACGGTCATTGGTGGCGAGGTAGGGATCTCATTATATACACCGTTCATTGGTGGCGAGGTAGGGATCCCATCATATTCGACGGTCATTGGTGGCGAGGTAGGGATCTCATCATATACACCGTTCATTGGTGGCGAGGTAGGGATCTCATCATATACACCGTTCATTGGTGGCGAGGTAGGGATCTCATCATATACACCGTTCATTGGTGGCGAGGTAGGGATCTCATCATATACACCGTTCATTGGTGGCGAGGTAGGGATCTCATCATATACACCGTTCATTGGTAGCGAGGTAGGGATCTCATTATATACATCGTTCATTGGTGGCGAGGTAGGGATCTCATCATATACACCGTTCATTGGTGGCGAGGTAGGGATCCCCTCATATTCGACGGTCATTGGTGGCGAGGTAGGGATCTCATCATATACACCGTTCATTGGTGGCGAGGTAGGGATCTCATCATATTCGACGGTCATTGGTGGCGAGGTAGGGATCCCATCATATTCGACGGTCATTGGTGGCGAGGTACGGATCTCATCATATACACCGTTCATTGGTGGCGAGGTAGGGAGATTGACAGCCATGGTTTCAGATCAGTTATTAAAAATGTGAGATCACTTGTGGTGTTAGTATGTAATCAATTAATCCAGCCATTCAATATTATATGCAGTCAGTTCTAGCGCACCTCCTCCACCCTTTTTTTTCCTAAAAACAAAAACAAAACAAAACTAAACAAAAAAAAAGCAACAACAACAACAACACACACACATAGTTCTACATAGTTCTAAGCTAGACAGCAAGGGATCCAGATCTGCACAGCCGAGGTTTTTTTTTTTTTCAATTTTTATTGTAAATCTAGAGTGGCTCACATTACCATCTTGGAAGCCATTCGCCTTGTGACATTCAGGAGCTTTCTGTTTGATTTCCAAGTCTCTCAAGCGTTACACAGGCTAACATCTTGTCCTCACCTCATCAGCTCTGATATCAGTAAAAGGACTATCGACATTTTTTGGTATGGATAGGCTTTATCAGGGAATCAATTTAAAATGTTTTCATTCTTACCAGACTTTCTCATTTTCTTGCAGAAAAAAAATAACTTCCATTATTTGCAACCACATCTCTCTATTATTAAATGCTTTCAAAATAAAAGATGAAATGTAGAATTATAGTGCGTTTGTCCTCATATTAACTATTATTTTTTTTTCTTATTTGCAGATATTGACGAATGTTTGTCGGCGCCGTGTAACGGGAGTCTGTCCTGCACCAACATAGCCGGCTCCTTTCTCTGCTCCTGTCCTGACGGGTTCCGGCGCTCCCACGATATGTGCTTCGGTCAGACTCCGCTACTCGGTTGAATGATTTATAGCCTTGCCTTGTCTGTTGCTGGCCTAAAATCTGCGATGTAGCAGGGCTATATATAAACAAAAATAATTGATGATATTCCGACTTGCTTAATCAAACAATTGAGCAAACATTTTTTTTACTGCACAAATTCCATCAAAGAATCATACAATAACTCATACTGTAGTGAATTAATTTTCAAACGGTACTTTTTAAGTGGATAGTAGTCAATTAGTTAGCTGTTATATAAAAAATGAGTTAAATCAAGCAATTAATTAGTCTATCAATCTATAAGTAGAGGACGATCTGTATCAGACATTCACTTCAATCATAATGATCATAGTGAAGAGTCTTATAACAAAGTCCCACTCTTGATCTGTCTTTCATTAAGTTTCACATAGCTTGAATTCATGGCACAAACTCTCCCACCTCAGCTCCTGTTGATGTTAGGTTCAGACAGCTTCAGGTTCACAATCATAGTCCTCATTACTGCTGACTGTACGGCCTTAGTACTCTGGGCAGCGCTGGTAACTGAACTGCAATGTAGAAGGTAGAGCCCTGCCCTGAGATCCACCACGCCTTCCCCCCCCCTCCCCCACCTGGGGTTTCTGGACAAAGTGAGGGAATACTCAAAAGGTCTCACTTTTAAGATCAGCACTGATGTGGTAGAAAGGAAAAATAAGTTAACCCATCCATTGATCCTTCATATCAACCTTTGCAGACATCGATGAATGTAAGGAAGACGCGAACAGATGTGCCGAGCACGCCCACTGCGGTAACCTGGAAGGTTCCTACTTCTGTCAGTGTGACCAGGGCTACAGCGGCAACGGCTACGTCTGCTTCGGTGAGTCGAGTTCTAAAGGGAGGGGGGGAAGTCAGAGGAACGACGCTGACCACTCTCACTGGTCGATATTTTGCGTCTTTCTTCTAACTTTCCTTCTTTCCTTTTTATTCTTTTCCTCTTTCCCTTTTCTTTCGACTCGTTCTCTCTGTCTGTCTGTCTGTCTGTCTGCCTGTCTGGCTGTCGTCTGTCTGTCTGTCTGTCTGTCTGTCTGTCTGTCTCTCTGTCTGTCTGTCTCTCTCTCTCTCTCTCTCTCTCTCTCTCTCTCTTTTTTACCGTTCACTATTTCTCTTATTATCAATGATAATTTTATAACGATGCTGTTCTCTGACCGTAACCGCAGATATCAATGAATGTAGAGACAACAATGGCGGTTGTCAGCAGACTTGTACCAATTTACCCGGATCTCATGTCTGCTCATGCGCACCAGGGTTCAAGATCGGTTCTGATAACGTCACTTGTGAAGGTAAGACGTTCTAGTTTTTGGGGTCTTTGAATTGCAAATTGCCATTCACATAAAAAAAAAATAATTACAAGATTTCAGAAAATTGAAAGCAAGTGAAATATACCCAAGGAAAATTTCCTCGATTGGCGAGGCTTATAGTATCTCTAAATGCATACTCTTCCTATGTAATTATGCATCGAGACCATGAGCTTCCTTTATTTCAAATGTAAAACCCACCATACACACAGGGGGTATGCTGGGCGTTACACAAGATATGTGTGTAAGGAATTCTGCGCTGTGTTTTTACATACCAAACACGCAGTGGGAAAACAAGGGGTGGTGCGTAGGTTTCGGATATTTTGAGCTCATTGGGTCTTGATACTGGGTCACGGGGTCAATACGCTGAGCGACATGTCGCGGCACATTGCATCAGCGAATTGACTCAGTTGCGCTTATTCGTACAAAAAGTCGTACAGGGTGAAAACAAGACAATGGGAGGAACAGAAGGAAACCCAATGACAGCAACACGCCCACATGAGCCAATGACCCAAATAGGTTTTTTTTTTACTTTTATTTTATAAATCTCCTGTTCTATATATAACATTTACATATTATTTGGCATCAATAAGCGATAAAATTCGACGAGGAGTACGATTCTGAAACTCTTTTCTATTTGTCAAAATCGGAAATTTTTAAGTCAATTTTTTATAGCCCGGCTGATCCTGCCAGGCGCCGCACAAGAAAATATCAGGTAGAACTTTATATTCTGGCGCCTCGCTAGACCGTACGCGATCAGCCCTCTATACCCGGGTTTTTCATGCGGTTTTCCCACACACACGCAGTGGCTCAGCGCTGGACTCGTGAAACCTGACCCTGCGCCTCGCGCAACCATGGTGTGTATGGTGGCTTTAAAAGTTGCAGTTTCTTAGTGTGAAGCTCAAAATTTTCACTTTTAACTCGTTAACCTCGACTAGTACCTTTATCAAACGTTGAAAAAAAAGATTATGGTCGATGGAAAATTGGTTAGAGCTGAGCCAGTATGTTGGGCGCAGCGCTCCACCCAGTTGGAGAGAGTGAAAGTTGAGCAAAGCTGCTGGCCAAGTCAGAGAGCGCTGGACTCACAGGCAAG
>JAWDGP010002811.1:410000-422500 GCA_033675545.1 Elysia crispata | reverse complement strand
TTGAAATATTTGATTTGAAATCGGAGGACTGGATGATTCTCTTCTGGAAGATTCAGCATTTTTTGTTTTGTTTTACATCATTTTGTAACAGAAGATTCAACTTGTTTTGTTTCCACCCAGATGTGGACGAGTGTTTGCTGAAGTCTGACAAATGTCAACATTCATGTAACAACACAGACGGAAGTTACACTTGTGGCTGCACGCCCGGATATGTCTTGGCTTACGATGGCTTCACGTGTGAAGGTCAGAGAGTTTTCAGTTTCAGAGAGAGAAAAAAAAAAGATTTATTGTGAATTCTCTCAGTGTCAAAGGGCACAATCACCAGGCCATCGCACATTCCTCTCTTCTATTTATAAATGATGATGTCTGCACAAAAGAAAAAAAAAGACTGCGAAAGGATTTAAGTTTTATCTCTTTCATCAAAGATCAGACACCCTTCAAATGTAAGGCTTCAAAGATGTCTTTACAGAAATGACAAAACCACTTTTTTATTCTGCTTCAAAAATGGGAAAAAAAACCCACAAATTAAGATCAAACCAAATAGAAAAAAAAAAAAGTTTTATCTCTAATTAAAGGTCACAAACGACATGGAATAGAAATGCGTTTAAAAAATTATACTTCGACCCCGACGAGACTCGAACTCGCAATCTTCTGATTCGAAGTCAGACGCCTTATCCATTAGGCCACGGGGCCTACATGTTGATGGCAATACGTTATGTAATTGTTTTAGGAGGCCTATGATTAAGCTTATTCATTCTATATGTAGTTTTAGGTTGCTTAAGTTAAGTTTCTTGAAGAATCCTGCATTTGTCAGTGGTTTTCCGTCTAGCCAGTTATGGGTCTGTTAGATAGTATCGATCACGAAACCAAGGATCGAGCTAAAGCCCTACAATATGTCAAGCCTACTTTCTACCGACTGAGCTATTTAGCGCCTTTGTTTTAGCACACAAAGAAGATCGGTCGCTAAATGAAACGACGACCCTAGCTGAGCCTAGCTTGAGAGGAAACTATCTTGCTGATGACTCCCAGTAGCTTTCCCTATATTTCGGTACCGTGACTCGGATTGTCTCTCTTCTTTTTCTCTTGCTTGTCTCTCTGTGTGTCTCTTTTCTGTCTCAGTCTCTGTCTGTCTGTCTGTCTGTCTCTGTCTCTGTCTCTGTCTCTGTCTCTCTGTCTCTCTCTCTGTCTCTCTGTCTCTCTGTCTCTCTCTCTCTCTCACCCATTCACTCTTTCGCTTCTATCAGTCTCTTATTCTGCCTTTGTCTTTCACATACCACTCTTTATCTCTCTCTCTCTCCCTCTCTCTGTTTCTTTTTCTTCTTATCTTTTTGTAACATTTTCTGTGTTTGTCTTTCTTCCTATCTTTCTGTAAAATTCTCTCTATTCCTCTTTCTTCCTATCTTTCTTTACCATTCTCTCTGTTTCTCCCCGCATCATTCTCTTTCACACACAAAACTGACTTTGTCAACCTATCCCTTTTTCTTCCAGACTCTTTCTTTCTCTTTCTGTATCTCTCTGTCTCTGTCGCTCTCTCTGTATCTCTGCCTGTCTGTCTGTGTGTCTGTCTGTCTCTCTTTCTCTCTCGCAACATCCCAATCACAAATTTCCTCTTACTCTTTCCTTTTTTCTGTCCTTCTCTTTTTCCTCTTCTTCTCCCCATTCTCTTTGTCTGTTTCTCTGTCTTGTCTCTCTCATTAACAAACATAAAGAAACAGGAGCGATGGTGGCACCTGATTAGGACACATGCCATGAAACGTGTCCAGCTTTCTGTCGTGTTTTTCACCCTTGCTCTCCTAGCTATGTGAGTGGAAATTATCATTCTCCTTTTGTAGCTGAGACTAGCCAGATGTGACAGCGCTTGTGTCGCCAAAACTAAACCACACAATCATCTCATTCAAACTGAATTCAACTATCACCTCATCCAAAACTGAATTCCACAATCACCTAATCCAAACTGAATTTCACAATCTTCTCATCCAAACTGAATTACACAATCACCTCAAACAAACTGAATTCCACAATCACCTTATCCAAACTGAATTCCACAATCACCTCATACTCACTGAATTACCCAATCGCCTCATCCTAACTGAATTACACAAACACGTCATCCAATCTAAGTCACGCAATCACCTCATCCAAAACTGAATTACACAGTTACTTCATCCATCAATCAACAAAATATATTTTTACTAAACAAGCAAGCCATTTATAATGATTGATTTCTCGTCTTTTCCACATCCCTGGTTCTCCAGAGGTGACTCGGTGTGAGCAGCAGAACGGAGGCTGCGCCCAGACCTGTCAGACGCGTGAGTCTGGGGACATCTACTGTCAGTGTCGGCCAGGGTACACGCTCAACCGCGACGGCAAGAGCTGTGATGGTGGGTTCACACTGCAGCATGTAGGAGGGAGACAAGATGGATATGATGATAATGATCATAATTATGTTGATGAGATCAAGAACAAGAAGAAGAGAAGGAGAGGAAAAGGAGATGAAGAAGAAGAAGAAGAAGAAGAAGAAGAAGAAGAAGAAGAAGAAGAAGAAGAAGAAGAAGAAGAAGAAGAAGAAGAAGAAGAAGAAGAAGAAGAAGAAGAAGAAGAAGAAGAAGAAGAAGAAGAAGAAGAAAAAAAAGAAGAGGAAGAAGAAGAAGAAGAAGAAGAAGAAGAAGAAGAAGAAGAAGAAGAAGAAGAAGAAGAAGAAGAAGAAGAAGAAGAAGAAGAAGAAGAAGAAGAAGAAGAAGAAGAAGAAGAAGAAGAAGAAGAAGAAGAAGAATTGAAAACCTAAAAAGAAACAAAAAAACCAACAAGTCTCTCTCGTATATAAAATTCGCAAATGTCAGTTTAGGAAGTTTCACTTGATGTAGAGAGAAAACTTTAAAATGATACGTATAGAACTATATGTGTTTCTTTTTCTTTTGCACGGAGAAACTCATGTCAGCAGGAGTAATCTTTTCACCTATCATGATAAAATGCGTATGGTACTCTATAAATCATTTCCGGGCAGATTTAAACGAATGCCAAATCCTGAACGCTGGGTGTGAGCAGATCTGTGTAAACACACCAGGCTCCTTCAGGTGCGCCTGTAGGGAGAACTTCCGGTTGCTGAAGGATGAACACAACCTGCTTCGGTGTGAACGTAAGTTAAAAAAGAAATGGATATGATTAAAAATATCTTCAGTTAACTCATTCAAATTATTATTGAAATTGCCATCGTCAACATCGTATGTTAGAACCATACTTTGTGTCCAATGCAATTTTTTAAAAAGCTCTTTATAAAACACCATCAGGCCACTGTATCCCTTTTAACACCATCATCTCATCATCTTCATAAGCACGACTAATATAGTCGCCCCCATCAACATTGTTACGGTGCCATTTCAGTGGTATTACCATCATCTCTATCTCCATCATCATCATCATCATCATCATCATCATCATCATCATCATCATCATCATCATCATCATCATCATCATCATCGTCACACTACCCTGATCAGCACTACCGAAACCATCATGTCAAAACATACCTCCTCCCACCCCTTCCTCAGCAACGTGCGACCCCCCTTGTCAGAACAACGGTCGGTGTGTGAGTCCCAACCAGTGTCTGTGTCCATTGGGTTACACTGGCAGCCGGGACTGCAGGCCCAGGTGTTGGCCGCCCTGCGCCCACGGCGGAGTCTGCCAGAGACACAACACCTGTAGCTGTCCAACTGGCTGGGCGGGCCACTCCTGCAGAAGGCGTGAGTACACACTCCAGGTCGAGGTGGTTGTGTCCGCTAGCTGAAGAAATTCTAAATTTCCAATGACAATTCAATTTCTGACTGGGGTTGTGATATTCTCATTTGATTAATCTAAGCATTTCCTCAATTCTAATCACGAATAAAGACAAATTGGATAGGAGGCAGCCGCAACAAATTTTAAATCAGCAGTTGGTGTCAAGTTTAAAGGTCAACAATGGCGGTTTTCGAGTCCTCTCCATTGTCTCCAGCCGTGAACAGTGTTAAATCTTTAGCGTTGTCTGCGGTCCTATGCAGTATTTAATCTTTACCATTGTCTCCAGCCGTGAACAGTGTTAAATCTTTAGCGCTGTCTGCGGTCCTATGCAGTATTTAATCTTTAACAATGTCTGCAACCGTGTGTAGTATTTAATCTTTACCATTGTCTCCAGCCGTGAACAGTGTTAAATCTTTAGCGCTGTCTGCGGTCCTATGCAGTATTTAATCTTTAACAATGTCTCCAGCTGTGTGCAGTATTTAATCTTTAACAATGTCTGCAACCGTGTGTAGTATTTAATTTTTACCGTTATCTGCAGCCGAGTACGGTATTTAATCTTTACTGTTGCCTGTAGCCGTGTGCAGATTTTAATCTTTACTATTGTATCAAGTCGTGTTCAGTCCACACGCTATTGTCTCCAGATGTGTGCAGTATTTAATCTTTACCATTGTCTCCAGCTGTGTGCAGTATTTAATCTTTACCATTGTCTCCAGCCATGTGCAGTATTTAATCTTTACCATTGCCTCCAGCCGTGTGCAGTATTTAATCTTTACCATTGCCTCCAGCCGTGTGCAGTATTTAATCTTTACCATTGCCTCCAGCCGTGGGAAGTATTTAATCTTTACCAATGTCTCCAGTTGTGTGCAGTATTTAATCTTTACCAATGTCTCCAGCCGTGTGCAGTATTTAATCTTTACCAATGTCTCCAGCCGTGTGCAGTATTTAATCTTTACCTTTGTCTCCAGCCGTGTGCAAGTCTCAGTGTCAGAACGGTGGCCGGTGCGTGGGACCTGACGTCTGCCAATGTCTGGATGGCTTCACGGGACCCGATTGCTCTATTTGTGAGGATGATTGTTTATTCCTACCCTTCTTGTCCTCACTACTATCATCTTTCTCTTTATTACCATGATCAAGATCATCATCATCATCATCGTCGTCATTGTCACCATTATCTTTATCCTCACCATCCTTGTCATCAACCTGAACAGTGTCATCGCTATCGCCATCATCATCCTCATCATTATAATCATTTTCATCATTATCACCATTATTATCATCATCTTTATCATAGTATCATTGTCATCACCATTACCACTGTCATCGCCATCATCATCACCCTCATTATCATCATCATCATCATCATCATCATCATCATCATTATCACTACATCTTTGTCATCAGCATTCTTGTTATAACATAACTATTTTCATTGCCATCATCATCCTCGTCATCATTATTGTTATTACCATCCTTTTCATTACCACAACAAAAATCGCCACTGGTAACATCAAAATCCCATTCCTTTATCAGTAAAAAGTAGATGACAATGCTTTAAAGTCTTTGCCATGATATACTTGCCGTCTTTGGTTAAGCAGGCGAGACCAAAATGGTAAACAACATCCGAGATCGGAAAAAACTTTTCTCCTGTAGAAGCAGGAAGGGGCTTTCCCTTTGTCAAATAGGTGTAAAGCCACGCCCTCTTCTGAAACAGTTTGTCAAGCTATAAACCTCTACCAAAATACTCTTCTGAGTAAAGAGGAGAAACTAATGTTATCTTTGGGTGTCCTCAGCTACCTGCAGACCACAATGCCAGAACGGTGGACGTTGTGTCTGGCCTGATGTGTGCCAGTGTCCGCCCCAGTTCTTGGGCTCTCGGTGCCAGTGGAGAAAACGAGGTAAGTCGCTGACCTTGGTCAATCATTTTGGTGTTTAGACCGCGGGCAAAAAAACCCCGTACATTTCTGTCCCTTGAAGAATTTGTCAACTTTTCATTGCGTCTGCAACCAATTTCTTTATCAGCTTCCTAAGAATATTAGTTTAAAAAAAGATGTTTGGATAAATCCAGAAACTGATGGTGAAGTGCCAATACCAATTTAAACTAAAGGATGAAAGGCGGCAGTCATGTAAAATAAAAAACGTTTCTCAGAGACTCGGAAAATAGCGTAATTTAACACTAATTACTGCCTTGCATGACTCGCAAACTGTGTACCTTAATCTCTCTATCACACCCTCCTCTCTGTTTCTCTGTCTCTCTGTCTCCATTTCTCTCTCTCTCTCTCTCTCTCTCTCTCCCCCCCCCCCCCCACCCCTCTCTCTCTCTTTCTCTTCCCTTTCTCTCTCAATCTTTTTCTTACAGCTTTTCTCTTTTCCTATGTCCACCTCTTCTGAACTCTTTCTTAACTTCCTTACGCGTTTCCCTTGAGCTCTCTCGCCTCTATTATGTTAAATCTATATCTAGATCTGTCTATCCTTGCACTCTTTAACAGCGAAACCTGTGTGTGAGCCCTCTTGCTCCAACGGAGGCAGATGTGTCGGGGTCAACCGGTGCAGATGCAAGGCGGGCTACTCTGGCGCGTTTTGTCAAAACGGTAAAAGATGCCAGGTTTTTTAAAATTCTTTTTCTTAGATATTCTGGTCAATTTTGTATCTTTAAAAATATTAAAGAATTTAATCTCATTCTATAATAACTAATATCAAATAAAGCTATAAACATGAAACTTCCATTTTGGTCCAAAGATGTCTATTTATCTTGCGCCGGTACATGGTCCTTGGTGAACACAAAATTTCAAAATGAATAATAGTCACTCCATAAATATTAGAATATTTGACAGGTTAATAATGTAATTCTTATGGGAATTGTTATAGAAAGAGTCCATTATTTTAAAAACGCATAAATAGCTTAGGGAATCATATAATAATTATATCATTCTAAGCATTTTAAGTCTGCTTAACATGCTTTCAAGGCTGATCAATGATCAAATGTGGAATAATGCATTCTTCCATACCCTGAAAAATTGAATCGACTTCATCGTTAACTCTGATTTCCCATCTCCCAACCCAATTTCCCCTCTACACCTCTGCCCCTCTCTAACACAAGCTTCTGTAGACGTGTGGTGAAACGGCTAGTCCACGAACTGCAGAGGTTTTTTTTTTATTCTGTAATTTGAGTCATGTAATGACCAGGTAGATGAGAATGTGATATGCTTGACGGGGGCTTGATTGATAAGGTAGTAACGAGCGATGTAGCCAATCAGTTTTATTTTTGTCTGTGTCAAATTGCTCTCCGTCGACTAACTAATCCATTCCGACTTGCTAGCGCCGAGGGCTGTGTGCCGACCGCCGTGTGTGAACGGAGGAACGTGTAGCTCCAGGAACAGATGTACGTGTCCGGAGGGAACCCGGGGTTACAGGTGCCAGATCAGGTAGCAGTTTACCCGGAGGGTCGAGTCCATTCTCCACAGAGGAATAATTTCCATAGCTCTTCTTTTTAGTGCAATAATGGCTTCATAAAGAATGGGCTATATGAAATAACATCAATAAAAAAAAGCAACCAATGTACTGCTCTATTCCCCAGTTCATTTATCTTATATCTACACCCTGTCCATAATTAATATACAAGTTACATAATTCACTTAATCATTCCACCACAATCTTCCCCTGCTCATGTTCATTAGTGACCTACATGCAGCCCATTTTTGGTCTGTAGACTACATTAATTAATCATTCCACTTCACTCATCCCCCAGCTCATGTCCATTAGTGATTCACCTACATGCAGCCCATAATTAGTATACAGATTATACCCATTAATCTTTCCACCATCCTCCTCCCTCAGCTCATGCCCATTAGTGACCTACATGCAATCCATGGTTAATGTACAGATTAAACCCATTAATCATTCCACCATCCTCCTCCCTCAGCTCATGCCCATTAGTGACCTACATGCAATCCATGGTTAATGTACAGATTATACCCATTAATCATTCCACCATCCTCCTCCCTCAGCTCATGCCCATTAGTGACCTACATGCAATCCATGGTTAATGTACAGATTAAACCCATTAATCATTCCACCACCCTCCTCCCCCAGCTCATGTCCATTAGTGACCTACATGCAGTCCATGGTTAATGTACAGATTATACCCATTAATCATTCCACCACCCTCCTCCCCCAGCTCATGTCCATTAGTGACCTACATGCAGTCCATGGTTAATGTACAGATTATACCCATTAATCATTCCACCATCCTCCTCCCTCAGCTCATGCCCATTAGTGACCTACATGCAATCCATGGTTAATGTACAGATTATACCCATTAATCATTCCACCACCCTCCTCCCCCAGCTCATGTCCATTAGTGACCTACATGCAGTCCATGGTTAATGTACAGATTATACCCATTAATCATTCCACCACCCTCCTCCCCCAGCTCATGTCCATTAGTGACCTACATGCAGTCCATGGTTAATGTACAGATTATACCCATTAATCATTCCACCACCCTCCTCCCCCAGCTCATGTCCATTAGTGACCTACATGCAGTCCATGAAGAGAGCTGTGAGGAAGCCGGTGAAGGAGGAAATCAAAGTGCCTTGTGGTCGTTTCGGTTGGAAAGAGTGTACGAAGTTTAAGTAAGACTTTCTCCGTTTACTACTCTGCATTTTCTTCTCCTCCTCAGTAAAAAGATTTCTTTTTAATTTCCTCCTCTTTCCCCCCTTCCCTAATACCTTCATTTCTTATTCAAAATCTTATTTCTTTGTGTCTTTTTTCGCCTCCTCGACACGCACTTTTTTAAGACTACCGCATTCATGGTTTTGAACGGTGCCACTGGCAAAATAACTACAAGTCATTCACACCAATGTTTTGTCGTCAACCTCACAATCATGTACTTTTATTATTATTATTATTATTATTATTATTGTTACTACTACTACTACTACTACTACTACTACTACTACTACTACTACTACTACTACTACTACTACTACTACTACTACTACTACTACTACTACTACTACTACTACTACTACTACTACTACTACTACTACTACTACTACTACTACTACTACTACTACTACTACTACTACTACTACTACTACTACTACTACTTCTTCTTCTTCTTCTTCTTATTATTATTATTATTATTATTATTATTATTATTATTATTATTATTATTATTATTATTATTATTATTATTATCATCATCATCATCATTATTTTTATTATTATTATCATCATCATCATTATTTTTCTTCTTCTTCTTCTTCTTCTTCTTCTTCTTCTTCTTATTATTATTATTATTATTATTATTATTATTATTATTATTATTATTATTATTATTATTATTGTTATTATCATCATCATCATTATTTTTGCCATAACCTTCATAAGCATCAGCGTCACTATCATCTTCATTTTCTATTACCATCGATATAACGGGTGAGATCATGTCATACCCACCCTCTTTTTCAACAACCATAGTCATGTCTCCGAATCGTTATTTAACAAGAAATGGTACAAAATGTTAAGATGAAGAAAAGCTGTTGAACTGGTGTGTGAACTGTGAAACACCTTGTGGAACCTCAAGAGTTACATCAGAAGGGATGTTAAAAAGTATTTAAAATTAAAAAAAAGAATTCTAATTTTCATTATACATAATTAATAAATGATAATGGGCCCCCTCCCTCAATTCGAGATTATCTTCCCCCCCCCTCTCTCTCTCTCTCTCTCTCTCTCTCTCTCTCTCTCTCTCTCTCTCTTTCTCACTCTTTCTCCCACTCTCTCACTCTCTCTTACTGTCTGTCTCTCTCTCGACCTGCTTACCTCACACATCTCCTGATTGTCCCCAGGTACGTGCAGCGCCTGGTGTACGAGACTGGCTACCGAGTGGGATACCGCCGGAAATGTCGAAACGAGTAGTCATTGTGCTGGATAGACATGTGTCAAATTGTTTATAGTCATTGTGCTGGATAGAGATGTGTCAAATTGGTTATAGTCATTGTGCTGGATAGACATGTGTCAAATTGTTTATAGACATTGTGCTGGATAGAGATGTGTCAAATTATTTATAGTTATGTGTTGGGTAGAGATGTGTCAAATTATTTATAGTTATTGTGCTGGATAGAGATGACTGTGTCAAATCGTTTATAGTTATTGTGCTGGATAGACATGTGTCAAATTGTTTATAGTCAGTGTGTTGGATAGAGATGTGCCAAATTGCTTATAGTCCTTGTGCTGGATAAAGATGTGTCAAATTGGTTATAGTCATTGTGCTCTATAGAGATGTGTCAAATTGTTTATAGTTATTGTTTTGGATAGAGATTTGTCAAATTGTTTATAGTTATTGAGCTGGGTAGAGATGCGTCAAATTATTTATAGTTATTGTGTTGGATAGAGATGTGTCAAATTGTTTGTGATTATTGTGCTGGATAGAGTTGTCTCAAATCGTTTATAGTTATTGCGCTCGATAGAGATGTGTCAAAACGAGAAGTCATTGTGCTAGATAGAGATTTATCAAGTCATTAATAGTTATTGTGCCGGATAGAGTTGTGTCAAATCGTTTATAGTTATTGTGCTGGATATGTGCTGGGTAGAAGTCAAAATGAGAAGTCATAGTGCTGACTTATGTCATATCGTTTAAAGTTTTTGTGCTGAATGGAGTTCTGTCAAATCATTTATAGTTATTGATTGTGCTGGATAGATTTGTGTCATTTTCTTCATTAGAAAGTTGTTAAACGAGATAATATTCTTTGCGAACTCTTTATCTTTCGTGCTCATGCGAATGAGAGAGTGAGGAAGAGAGGAAGAGAGGAAGGGAGCAACATGAATGTGGACAGAATGATGAAATAAAGAAAGGAAAATGTATGTAACACCAGAGACAGCGTGTAAGGGCAAGTGAACGCGGGTGGTTCAGAGTTGAGTGCAAAGAGTTATATCTATTATGTTTCAGCAACGAAAAAAAACAAAAATAAAACAAAGCCTCTATAAGGTCGCTTTTATAAATAAATCTGATATTACATTAAAATGTTGATTTTGGTTTGTGAATGTCTCTGGACTTACATTGTTATCAACGCATGCGTGGGAATAGACAGGAATGTTTATCAAAATCTGGGAATTTAAACAAAAAAACAAAAAAAAAAAAACAAAACAAAACGTTCCGAAGTTATAGTGGGATTAACCGCTAGTGTTAACATGATTGTATGACCTGAAACTCAAAAGAACCAAAGGGGGGAAATTTTAGCTTTTTCGTCATCTTCCTAAATCGAAGCACAATCAAAAAACAATACCAGCTCGCAACACCTCCAGCACTGCAGTCAAAGACTTCCATTACAAAGTTCAGTTACGGAACTCATCCCAGTCCTAGACCAACTCTTGGACAAACACCAAGGATCTTCGCTCACGGAGGACGCTCATCAGAAGCCCAAGCAAGCTCGACTCGTATAAATCAGAAGAAAACACAAATCCTTACCGGTACTAGCTTTTAGGAGTCGGTTAAGACAGAAAAAAAAGTTTCTCCTTCTCACTGAAGATGATGACATTTCAGACAGACACTTTTATGGATTTTCATGTAAACTGCCGTCTTAAGCTTAGAAAAAGAAATCAGAGGAAACATAACCATTTTGCCACCACAGGGCACAATGGGTGGAGACATGAGTCAATAACTGTCATGAAATAATAATAAAATTTAAACTTCAAACATACTGCATTTATTCGTCACCGAGTCTGTTACATGTTTTATATATGAAAATTAATTTGAAATGATCAAAATAACCTGCATACCGAATTTTGAACTCATCAGAACTCAGCACATCAGCGCTCAGGTGGTGCAAAGCACGTACAGAAACCCCATAGGAGCGACAATGTAAGTATTGGGGTATCGCCCATCACGGCTAAGGTGGTGCAAAGCACGTACAGAAACCCCATAGGAGCGACAATGTAAGTATTGGGGTATCGCCCATCAGGGCTAAGGTGGTGCAAAGCACGTACAGAAACCCCATAGGAGCGACAATGTAAGTATTGGGGTATCGCCCATCACGGCTAAGGTGGTGCAAAGCACGTACAGAAACCCCATAGGAGCGACAATGTAAGTATTGGGGTATCGCCCATCACGGCTAAGGTGGTGCAAAGCACGTACAGAAACCCCATAGGAGCGACAATGTAAGTATTGGGGTATCGCCCATCAGGGCTAAGGTTAAACAACTTGAATCTGTGAACAACTTGATAAACATTTTTGTAATGCCAATCAACACTGTAATTGCTCGCGCCTCTTTTGGTTCACCTAAATCTTCTACAGAATAATTTACTGTCTGCCACACACTATTGGATGATGAGATTTATTGGCGTCTCTCTTCCCAGATACGCTGTATTATCACTGTAGGAGGAATAACTGAAGACAAAAAATATCTGACTCGCATTGTAGCAGTTACGGCTGTTATGAGGCTTCATAGGGGAAAAACCAAGAAGAGTTTTGTTCGTCTCTGAAAAAAAAAAAGACAACCCATCTAATTTTGAATGTTAAAGGAAATTGAGGTCCGAAGCTGAAAGCAACAATGTTTGTTCACATATGATTATCGATATAGACTTTTGACATTGAGAGACAGCAGGATACAAAGACACTTTCCACTCTGATGTAGGTTGTCACAAGATCAGATATTCTTGTAAATAGCACGTGCTGGGCTTCTGTAGTGCCAAGACATATTGTAAAGTAGAAAGTTCCATTCAAGATG
>JAWDGP010002811.1:327500-405000 GCA_033675545.1 Elysia crispata | reverse complement strand
ACTACTACTACTACTACTACTACTACTACTACTACTACTACTACTACTACTACTACTACTACTACTACTACTACTACTACTACTACTACTACTACTACTACTACTACTACTGCTACTACTACTACTACTACTACTATACTAATTTCACCACAAACACCACTTTTTATTTCTTTTTCATATCATTCTTTTATTATTAATCTAGTCTTTCTTGACCCTTACATTAAAGAAAGAAAACTTTTGAAGTAAAAAAATATAAAAGTAATCAGAACCGTGACTGAGATGGTAAAAAACAGCTCCATGTAAGTAAAAGTATGACTGTGTATGGGTGAGAGAGATTTTAATAACCCCTTTTTCCTCCATGAAATGGATGAAATAAGTTTTGTTTTCAATTATTTTTTTTTTATAAAAGTTTTGATTTTCGCCAACATTAAAAAAAAAATCATTTTTAAGACTAGCTTATCAATTTACAAAAAAATTTTAGTGAATGTCTTTAAGATATTACAAAAAGTTTTTTTTTCTTTAAACATTGTCTTAAATCTTATAGAACTTTGTTCCTTGTTTTGGGTTGATAGAACTAGAACAATAAGTAGCTTATTTTAGAAAAATGCAGGAATTCATCGCCTTAAATAAGGTTTAGAAAGATCTTACAATAGCTTTGGGGGACAGAATTCGCTTAATTTCGTTAAAAAGTTATTTATTGAAATGGTTTATTTGAGCCCCTTAAATGTATCGACATGTGGAAAAACGAAAGAGCAGGACAAAAAAAAAAACTATTCAAAATAGAGAGGAAGAGGTATATATAGAGATAGATAGATAGATAGATAGATAGATAGATAGATAGAGAGAGAGAGAGAGAGAGAGAGAGAGAGAGAGAGAGAGAGGGAGAGGGAGGGAGGAAGAGAGAGAGAGAAAGAGAGAGAGAGAAAGAGAGAGAGAGAGAGAGAGAGAGAGAGAGAGAGAGAGAGAGAGAGAGAGAGAGAGAGAGAGAGAGAGAGAGAGAGAGAGAGAGAGAGAGAGAGAGAGAGAGAGAGAGAGAGAGAGCGGCTGAGAATTTTGAATTTTTGTTTTGTTTTCAAACGCTTACAAATTCGACCCGTTGTCTTTTTTCTTTTCATTGTTTATCAGATACAAAGAAAACATTGATTTACATCTATAATAATTCATTTTTACATAGAAAACATTATAATAGATGTATTTAAAAAAAAATCATATCTTACAGAATTTATTACTTAGTTTCATAAAGACAATTTATTACTAGAAAATTGTTGAAAGAGTGAATAAATCAATGTAAAATGAAAAACCAAGTCATACGAGAGAAAGAAAGATAAAAAGAGGAAGAGAAGGATATATATATATATATATATATATATATATATATATAGATATATATATATATATATATATATATATATATATATATATATATATATATATGTAAATGACCTCTGAAAAAAAATCTGATCATGACTATGCACCAATTTGGTCTGCCTTTTAGAAGCGTAGAACTTAATACTTAGGGTTTATGAAAATAGATTCTCAGATCTAAGGAGATCTCATTCTTTTGGGCAGTTTTTTGAGAATTCTCTAAATGAGAAGCTTCTCTGTTTCCAAAATTACCAATAAAGTCACTGTTACTAACAGAACTGCAACTGGAAGCAGCAGAGGAAATCGCACATGGATTATTCTGATTTTGATTAAGAGTAACCCTTTCTACTTAGGAATGTGAGCATAACGGCATTTCAATTTCTGATCTCATATCATGAACTGTTTCATGAACAAGTAGAGCTAAATAATCCAGTCTATATTTATATCAAGACCTTAAAGCAGTGATAAAATGCAGCTATAGTTGTCTATTAAAAACAGAAATCTAGTATTAGAGTAATATAAAGAACAGCAAATAATATCTGGGGTTAAAGCAGCATGGCAATCGAAAATAGAAATGATTTCTAGAATATGTTTCTAGTTCCGGCAGTGGCCTAGAATCCTAGTAGTAATAATAATAAAAAAAAAAACAACATTGCAAATAGCCATAAGTCTATAGCCACATCCAAATCTGTCAGTTCCATAAGGGTCTCTAGTATAAATAGAGACAGACGCGTTTTAAAACAGAAATGACATGGGGATAAATAGCAAGAGACTTGTGTGCACATTTGAACCTAGTCTTGGTGTGCAAATACTTGTAACAGGAAATAGAAAATGATGAACATGAAGTGAGTAGTTGAGTAGTTCTTTGAGTTTGTCTACAAAGTAAAATAAAAAAAAAAATTAAAAGATCTTTTTTAATTAATTAAAAAAAAATATATGAAGGTAAGAGCTGAGACCAAAGACAGCAGAAAAGTCTGAAATCAGAGATAATCTGAGGGATTTACATACACATACACATACACACAAATATATATATATATATATATATATATATAATATATATATATATATATATATATATATATATATATATATATATATATATATATATATATATAGAGAGAGAGAGAGAGAGAGAGAGAGAGAGAGAGAGTCAGAGCCAGAGAGAAAGTGAGAGAGACAGAGAGAGATATTCAGAGCCAGAGAGAAAGAGAGAGAGAGAGAGAGAGAGAGAGAGAGAGAGAGAGAGAGAGAGAGAGAGAGAGAGAGAGAGAGAGAGAGAGAGAGAGAGAGAGAGAGAGAGAGAGAGAGAGAGAGAGAGGACTACAGATTACAACATGCCAACCATAATTAATCTTTAGTTCCTTTATTTCAGCCAGTGGGCGAGAGATAGCGCCAAGTATTTCTTTAGTCTGGCGAGATCAGCTGATGCTGGGATCAGCGGGGTCAACTTCATCACTGGCTTCTTTCTGTACAATGGGGACAGTGACCAGGTACTCACCTCCTCTCACACCGCACTCTTGATCACTGGCTTCTTTCTGTACAATGGGGACAGTGACCAGGTACTCACCTCCTCCCACACCGCACTCTTGATCACTGGCTTCTTTCTGTACAATGGGGACAGTGACCAGGTACTCACCTCCTCTCACACCACATTCTTGATCACTGGCTTCTTTCTGTACAATGGGGACAGTGACCAGGTACTCACCTCCTCCCACACCGCACTCTTGATCACTGGCTTCTTTCTGTACAATGGGGACAGTGACCAGGTACTCACCTCCTCTCACACCGCACTCTTGATCACTGGCTTCTTTCTGTACAATGGGGACAGTGACCAGGTACTCACCTCCTCCCACACCGCACTCTTGATCACTGGCTTCTTTCTGTACAATGGCGACACTGACCAGGTACTCACCTCCTCTCACACCGCACTCTTGATCACTGGCTTCATTCTGTACAATGGCGACACTGACCAGGTACTCACCTCCTCCCACACCACACTCTTGATCACTGGCTTCTTTCTGTACAATGGGGACAGTGACCAGGTACTCACCTCCTCTCACACCGCACTCTTGATCACTGGCTTCTTTCTGTACGATGGGGACACTGACCAGGTACTCACCTCCTCCCACACCACACTTTTGATCACTGGCTTCTTTCTGTACAATGGGGACAGTGACCAGGTACTCACCTCCTCTCACACCGCACTCTTGATCACTGGCTTCTTTCTGTACAATGGGGACAGTGACGAGGTTCTCACCTCCTCTCACACCACACTCTTGATCACTGGCTTCTTTTTGTACAATGGCGACACTGACCAGGTACTCACCTCCTCCCACACCACACTCTTGATCACTGGCTTCTTTCTGTATAATGGCGACACTGACCAAGTACTCACCTCCTCCCACACCACACTCTTGATCATTGGCTTCTTTCTGTACAATGGGGACAGTGACCAGGTACTCACCTCCTCTCACACCTCACTCTTGATCACTGGCTTCTTTCTGTACAATGGGGACAGTGACCAGGTACTCACCTCCTCTCACACCTCACTCTTGATCACTGGCTTCTTTCTGTACAATGGGGACAGTGACCAGGTACTCACCTCCTCTCACATCTCACTCTTGATCACTGGCTTCTTTCTGTACAATGGGAACAGTGACCAGGTACTCACCTCCTCTCACACCTCACTCTTGATCACTGGCTTCTTTCTGTACAATGGGAACAGTGAACAGGTACTCACCTCCTCCCACACCACACTCTTGATCACTGGCTTCTTTCTGTACAATGGGGACAGTGACCAGGTACTCACCTCTTCCCAGCCCACTCTTGGTCACTAGCTTTTTTTCTGTACAATGGGGACAGTGACGAGGTTCCCACCTCCTCTCACACCACACTCTTGGTCACTGGCTTTTTTTCTGTACAATGGGGACAGTGACCAGGTACTCACCTCCTCTCACACCACACTCTTGGTCACTGGCTTCTTTCTGTACAATGGGGACAGTGACGAGGTTCTCACCTCCTCTCACACCACACTCTTGATCACTGGCTTCTTTCTGTACAATGGGGACAGTGACGAGGTTCTCACCTCCTCTCCCACCACACTCTTGATCACTGGCTTCTTTCTGTACAATGGGGACAGTGACGAGGTTCCCACCTCCTCTCACACCACACTCTTGATCACTGGCTTCTTTCTGTACAATGGCGACACTGACCAGGTACTCACCTCCTCCCACACCACACTCTTGATCACTGGCTTCTTTCTGTACAATGGCGACACTGACCAGGTACTCACCTCCTCCCACACCACACTCTTGATCACTGGCTTCTTTCTGTACAATGGCGACACTGACCAGGTACTCACCTCCTCCCACACCACACTCTTGATCACTGGCTTCTTTCTGTACAATGGGGACAGTGACCAGCTACTCACCTCCTCTCACATCTCACTCTTGATCACTGGCTTCTTTCTGTACAATGGGAACAGTGACCAGGTACTCACCTCCTCTCACACCTCACTCTTGATCACTGGCTTCTTTCTGTACAATGGGAACAGTGAACAGGTACTCACCTCCTCCCACACCACACTCTTGATCACTGGCTTCTTTCTGTACAATGGGGACAGTGACCAGGTACTCACCTCTTCCCAGCCCACTCTTGGTCACTAGCTTTTTTTCTGTACAATGGGGACAGTGACGAGGTTCCCACCTCCTCTCACACCACACTCTTGGTCACTGGCTTTTTTTCTGTACAATGGGGACAGTGACCAGGTTCTCACCTCCTCTCACACCACACTCTTGATCACTGGCTTCTTTCTGTACAATGGGGACAGTGACGAGGTTCTCACCTCCTCTCACACCGCACTCTTGATCACTGGCTTCTTTCTGTACAATGGGGACAGTGACGAGGTTCTCACCTCCTCTCACACCACACTCTTGATCACTGGCTTCTTTCTGTACAATGGGGACAGTGACGAGGTTCTCACCTCCTCTCACACCACACTCTTGATCACTGGCTTCTTTCTGTACAATGGGGACAGTGACGAGGTTCTCACCTCCTCTCACACCACACTCTTGATCACTGGCTTCTTTCTGTACAATGGCGACACTGACCAGGTACTCACCTCCTCCCACACCACACTCTTGATCACTGGCTTCTTTCTGTACAATGGCGACACTGACCAGGTACTCACCTCCTCTCACACCACACTCTTGATCACTGGCTTCTTTCTGTACAATGGGGACAGTGACGAGGTTCTCACCTCCTCTCACACCACACTCTTGATCACTGGCTTCTTTCTGTACAATGGCGACACTGACCAGGTACTCACCTCCTCCCACACCACACTCTTGGTCACTGGCTTCTTTCTGTACAATGGGGACAGTGACGAGGTTCTCACCTCCTCTCACACCACACTCTTGATCACTGGCTTCTTTCTGTACAATGGCGACACTGACCAGGTACTCACCTCCTCCCACACCACACTCTTGGTCACTGGCTTCTTTCTGTACAATGGCGACACTGACCAGGTACTCACCTCCTCCCACACCACACTCTTGGTCACTGGCTTCTTTCTGTACAATGGCGACACTGACCAGGTACTCACCTCCTCCCACACCACACTCTTGGTCACTGGCTTCTTTCTGTACAATGGCGACACTGACCAGGTACTCACCTCCTCCCACACCGCATTCTATTCATCTTCCCCGGCGGTAGGGTTGAACTCTTGTCGAAAAGTTGATACGTATCTCACGGCGTTTTATCGGAAACTTTGACATAAAAGATCGGAAAAATATCGCACATATCTTCTGTTAACATTGCCACCAATGGCTAACATGACTCGCTTTTTAAAACTGCGCTGTAAGAATGAGGAAAGAAAGAGAGAGAAAAAGAGAGAGAGAGAGAGAGAGAGAGAGAGAGAGAGAGAGAGAGAGAGAGAGAGAGAGAGAAAGACAGAGAGAAAGACAGAGACAGAGACAGGCTCAGATACGGAGACAGACAGAGACAGAACTAGAGAGAAAGGGATACACTCAGAGAGAGAAAGAGAGAGAGACAGTAGAATAGAAAAAGAAAGAGTTGAAGACACGGGCAGAAAGAGATACAAAGAGACAGAAAGAGAGAGATTAAGAGAAAAAGAGAGAGAGAAAGAGAGAACAAGAGAAAGAAAGAGAGAGGAGGAGAAAGGTACATAGAGATAAAGAGAGAGAGAGAGAGAGAGATAGAAAGAGAAATAGAGAGGCAGAGAGAGAAACACAAAGAAATAGAGGTATAGAGACAGATAGAATGAGAGGGATAAATAAAGAGAGAGAAAGAGAGAGATGGACAGGCAGTGAGAGAGAGAGAGAAAAAGAGAGAGAGAGAGAGAGGGGGGCGGGAGAGAGAGAGAGAGAGAGAGAGAGAGAGAGAGAGAGAGAGAGAGAGAGAGAGAGAGAGAGAGAGAGAGAGAGAGAGAGAGAGTTTAGCCCTATGCAATCTATTATTGATAAGTGACATTTAAAAACTAAGTGTCTGTGAACTTGTTTACGGCAATAATTTAAAAAACAAGCTTTACTTTGTCAACTTGACTTAAGCGTGCGCTATATTCTGGCTCAGATTTATCTTTTTTAATATGTCACGACACACGCGAATAAATCATGAATGTTGACAATAAATTAATCCATCTACGTTGTGAAAAATAGAGATAATGACAGACAGACCCCGACCCTTCATCTTGCTCTTGTCCATTTAACCTTTGTAATCAATTGCTCTTGTCCGTTTAACTTTTGCAATCATTGCAATCATTTGCTCTTGTCCGTTTAACCTTTGCAATCATCTGCTCTTGTCCGTTTAACCTTTGCAATCATCTGCTCTTGTCCGTTTTACCTTTGCAATCATCTGCTCTTGTCCGTTTAACCTTTGCAATCATCTGCTCTTGTCCGTTTAACCTTTGCAATGACTGTATTGTTTTATTCCACCAGTTTCCGGCGTGGACGAAGGACATGGTGAACGTCCAGAAGGTGCCGGCTCAGCTCCAAACCATCTTCCACAAGTTTTATAAGTGAGTCAAGCCCGGAATCACCGTGGCACATTACTACACAGTTTTTCTTGTTTTTCTATGTCTAAAAAAAATAAGCAACAAAATTTTATAATGTCTATTGCCGAAATTTATAATTGATAGAATATTTGATGGTTTTTATGGTTTTGAATGAGGACATTTGGGCTTAGGTAATTACCAGTGTTAGCTGGACCGTTTCATTCAAACCATTTCTAAATGTGAAAAGCCAATCCTATCAATTAAAGATTTGCAGTGAATTCATGTTCAATATTTACAATGTAAAGTTTATAAACAATGAACGGGATTTTTTTTTTTTTTGCTACGTTTTAGTACCCAATCCACACACACACAATGTTTGGTTATTTCAGTCTAATAGTTACACTTCTAACCATGAGAAGATCCAGTGAAGCAGAACTAGGCACTAAGGCCGGGGGATTCTTCACACTGTTACCTGTGTTACACTGGCTTTTTTTCCGCCCTGTTTCTGTCGGCTATTCAAGGAGTGACTTTCAAAAGGATAAACTAGATACCTTGTACTATAATTAGGGCAGGAACGTTTTGGTAACACCACTTGACAGGGAATTCAGAATAGGTCAACATTAATGACATGTAGATCTAGGTCCCAGGATTATGAAGCTTTTTTCGACCCGAAATATCCACCGCTATTTCTATTTAGGTAGTATTCTGCATAATATTATAACAAAGTGTAATTTGCAGCAAAGAAACGTTTATCTTTGAGCGCCATTATTCAATGGGTATTTTTACAGGCATGGATGCATGGTGACCACTGCCGTCATTGAAGGGGCAAAATATCTGCCGTGGCTAACAGACAGGTGAGTTATGACAGTGAACAATTCACGCATCCTGCAACTATCAGTACCGGTACTTAGAAAAAACAGGTACGTGGACACATAGACAGGTCAAAGGTAGAGCTAATGTCATTATATTGGTGAATGAAATAATGAACATTAGAAAGTGAGATAGAGAGAAAGAGAGACAAAGAGAGTGAGACAGAGTGGGAAAGAGTAAGAGAGAGAGAGAGAGAAGGAGAGAGAAAGAGAGAGAGAAAAAGAGAGAGTGTGAGAAAGAGAGAGAGAGAAAGAAGGAGAGAGAGAGAGAGAGAGAGAGAGAGAGAGAGAGAGAGAGAGAGAGAGAGAGAGAGAGAGAGAGAGAGAGAGAGAGAGAGAGAGAGAGAGAGAGAGAATTAGTTCCATTATGCTGATTTGGGTTGAAGTCCCCTTTGAACATCTCTCGCTGCACTGTGTGACGACAAATACCTGGGATCAAATTGTCTGGATAAGCTTTATCAACGAGTAAACCCAATGCAATAGTGTCATCGACATCAGAACAAAAACCAAAATTAAAATAAAATTCAATGCGTTTATTTGGTTTTCTTTTACACCGTTAGCTGTTTGGTTTACTCATACAAATTCGAGACATTTTAGAGTTTCTTCGTATAAAATTTTATTCATTCTACTGCAGTTTTTACAACGTTTTTCTCCTCTGACTTTCTCTAAGGAAAGATTCTTGCATTAATATACTTCACAGATTCATCGCCGGTGGTGGTCGAGTTGTACAGAAGTCGGTTGAATCATTTGATGAGGTGCGGTGTGAGTTTAATACGCTAGCACTGAACAGCCTGATACTGATAGGTCGACATTGGACAATTTGATAGAGTTTCATTCTTTGAAAAATCTTATTTTATTCTAAAAATTGAACAATCTGATATCTTTTCATACATCGAACAATCTGATATCTTTCCATACGTTGAACAATCTGATATCTTTCCATACGTTGAACAATCTGATATCTTTCCATACATTGAACAATCTGATATCTTTTCATACATCGAACAATCTGATATCTTTTCATACATCGAGCAAACCGATATCATTCTATTGTTTCGATAATCTGATATAATTCCAAACTTTTGAACAAGCTGACATCATTCCGAAGTTTGAACAATTTTATATCGAATCAAACATTGAACATCCTGATACCATTGTATTCATTGATCTATCTGATATAACTCCACTCAACACAAATCTATTTCACTAGCTTGCTGGACAGTCTTAACAGAGCCTAGCTTATCGATCGTTTTTGTCTGATTGGCCTCAAGAGCACCATTAAACGTTTAAAATTTTAAAGGCTCGGCTTCAAACTGTTTTTATGTGTGTGTGTGTATGTGTGTGTATGCGTGTGAGTGTGTATGCGTATGCTACAGTAACAAAACTTTGAGCGCAGTTGGTGTACAGTAAAACTACCTCTTCTAGATGTGCACTCACTTTATGTTGGTTTCTAACCCACTTAGCTGGCTTAGAAATGTTTTTTTTTCCCTAACTAGGTTACCATTTAAGGACTAGTAAAGAGATCCTAGCATTTTGTTGGTTGTGCAAATAAAGGCTTGAAATTATGTTTTGAGTAATGAAATGTTTTGGCAAGGTAGTGTAAAATGATAACAGGAGGTATTCATTAATTTTTTAAAATCTATTTCAGTCTATCTAAAACTTTATAAATCCTTACATTGATTCCACAGTTATGTGGTGACCATGACCTTGTCCTTAACTGCGCTGGCCTTGGTGCGGGCCAACTGGCCTCTGACCCCAAAGTTCATCCGGTCAGGGGTCATATTGTCCGTGTTTCTGCACCATGGTTAACTTACTTCATCAATACGGATGACACGCACTACTTTATCCCACAGTAAGTAAAACTCTTTATAGTCGTCCTCAGTCATGTCTAGTGGAATCAACCACAACACCGCCTGGTCTCTATCTAGCACTAGTTGTCTGTCGGAGGAAGAGATTTTGTAAGATCTAACAAGTTTGACATTTTATAGCTAGACTACCATTGGAATTATTTTGTCGTGCCCGCTTTATTGTTCGTTCTTCTTTGCTAACATAACTTTATTCAATTCTTGTCGTCAATATGGAACGAGCATGCTGACCTCTTCAAAGCAGTTAAGAATTAGGGATCTTTTTTTTTACCATTTATGTTCTCCATGTTTCTGAAGTTTGGCTTAGCGAGTGCCGTAGTTTCTGATTGTGTACAACACTGCGAGGCAAGTGAGGACAGCTATAGAGATAATAATCGAACAATAAAAAAAAGCAGGTTAAAACTGGCTATCTTAGAAAACACCGAGAGTTTCTACTTTTTGAATTATTACTTTTCTTACCGAATATAGTCATCAGAGAGAGGGAGAAAGAAAAATAGAATGAGATGGAGAATAAGAGAGAGATAACGAGAAGAGAGAGAGAGAGAGAGAGAGAGAGAGAGAGAGAGAGAGAGAGAGAGAGAGAGAGAGAGAGAGAGAGAGAGGAAGAGAGAGAGAGGAAGAGAGAGAAGGAGAGAGAGAGAGGAAGAGAGAGAGAGAGGAAGAGAGAGAGAGAGAGAGGAAGAGAGAGAAGGAGAGAGAGAGAGAGAGAGATTGAGAGAGAGAGGAAGAGAGAGAAGGAGAGAGAGAGAGGAAGAGAGAGAAGGAGAGAGAGAGAGGAAGAGAGAGAAGGAGAGAGAGAGAGAGAAGGAGAGAGAGAGAGGAAGAGAGAGAAGGAGAGAGAGAGAGAGGAAGAGAGAGAGAGAGGAAGAGAGAGAAGGAGAGAGAGAGAGAGAGAGAGAGAGAGAGAGAGAGAGAGAGAGAGAGAGAGAGAGAGAGAGGAAGAGAGAGAAGGAGAGTGGTACTTATTTTGTTAAAACTGTACAATGAAGTTCTTGTCACATATTAAAGAGAAGAAAAAAACTTCTCACACGTCATAATTATCATGAGTTTCAATTCTCTTTCCCAGCTCTGAGAGTGCAGTGGTGGGAGGCACCCTCCAGCCAGGCCGCTATGACCTGGGACCTGAGCCTGAGGAGAGTAGGAGGATCATGAGGGAGATGGAGGAGAGACTACCTCCACTCAAGGTCCGTAGGTTTCTCCGTCATGGCGGTAAAGCTAAACTCGACACAATGTCTATGCAAAGAGAATGACAAGAGTTCTTTATTATATTTAAATTTTGAAAACATTTATAATAACAAGTGTGACCAATAGCAATGTTGAACCGGAGGCTGAGGTTTATAGCATTAATCAGCGGTATATTGCTCGTCCAACGCAAAAACAAACCAACATATCCAGCAACTCACAGCAGACCAAGCTATCTCCGGCAGACAGCGCCAGCTGAAGAGCGACTTCCTAGATGGTTGGCGCCGAGTCGGAGACGCGAGGGAAACACCGTACATAAGTGTGAACACTTTATTTCACGACCTCCAGTGCTAACTGAGCCAATAAGTGGACAACCCATAGCAAATCCCAACAATAGCTGCAAGGTTGACATCTCGCAGATTTTAAATCAAAGCATTTTGCCCTGCAATGAAAGGAGATTGTCTATACGGAGCACGATATCACTTTATTAGTTGTCAAGCCCGCAGCAAGCCACTTCGTGACCTATTTGGAAGACCATCCGAGATCTCCTAGATTTTTTTAAAGGTTTGATATAGAAAGCTCATTGCAACGACATGATTATATATATATATATATATATATATATATATATATATATATATATATATATATATATATATAATTTGAATGGTAAAAGGGACCTGAAAAAGTTATGCTGATATATATATATATATATATATATATATATATATATATATATATTTTTTTTTTGGAGTTTTTGCCAACACATGGAGAAATAGCTTCAGTGTTCATGAGTCTAAACCGTTCACAAACCCTGACACTGCCTCCAGTGCTCACATGTGCACAGATTGAAGTCTTTAAACAATACTAAGCCGCGCAAATAGAGAAAGAAAAATACTCTGCAACAAAACAAAACTATAAACGTTATCTAAAAATGATACTTCTGATTTTGGAAGAGTCCATAACTTTTAAAATCTTAGCAATCTCTTCCTGAAATAGGTTTGCGACCTAGATAGATATGAACTCTGGAAATACTAGCGCACAATTGTTTTCGTTATTGCTTCAACAATAGTACCATATCGCTTTTTATTTTTTTTAGGGTTTTTTTTTTACAATGAAGAAAAACTCTACATTTAATTGATAAAAATAACAGGGTGCTTAAAAAAACCCAACCCGCAAGATTCGTTTCTAAATATGAAATGACCTTCATAATAAACTAAACCGCTATGTTTCCTCCACAGGGCGCGAAGGTGCTTCATGATTGGATAGGACTCCGGCCGGCTCGACACAGCGTCAGGCTGGAGGCTCAAACCCTCAACTGTAAAGGGAAACAACTGAAGGTCGGACTTTGTCATGTATTAAAATATTTGACCATTCTATAACCCATACAAATCTTTGATTGAAACCAGACCAATAAAGTTTATAGAGACGTTTTTACGAGCCGTATGGCATGCCTTGATGGTTGACCTAGGGATTAATCTTTTTTCACGGAGCTTTAACATTTTGACTGGGTACACAAAGCCTTGTGAAGATCTGAACTTAAAATCTGCCCAGTCCCTTGTGCTGTACTTCAAACACATCTGCATTGCTTTATTCAATGTTCTTCCAACATTTATAAAATATTTTACTATTCAGTCTGCCATCTGCTTCGTTTCAATGTACTTCAAACATTTATAAAATATTTTGCCATTCAGTCTGTCCTCTGCTTTGTTTCAATGTACTTCAAACATTTATAAATTATTTTACTCTGCCATCTGCTTTGTTTCAATGTACTTCAAACATTCACAAAATATTTTACTATTCAGTCTGTCCTCTGCTTTGTTTCAATGTACTTCAAACATTTATAAAATATTTTATTATTCAGTCTGTCTTCTGCTTTGTTTCAATGTACTTCAAACATTTATAAAATATTTTATTATTCAGTCTGTCCTCTGCTTTGTTTCAATGTACTTCAAACATTCACAAAATATTTTACTATTCAGTCTGTCCTCTGCTTTGTTTCAATGTACTTCAAACATTTATAAAATATTCTATTATTCATTCTGTCCTCTGCTTTGTTTCAATGTACTTCAAACATTTATAAAATATTTTATTATTCAGTCTGTCCTCTGCTTTGTTTCAATGCTCTTCCACAACATCTGGTCTGAGTAATTCTCCAGGTTGTCCACAACTACGGCCACGGAGCATACGGCGTGAGTCTCAGCTGGGGGACAGCGCTACAAGCTGCACAGCTCGCTCAACACTCGCTCGGCGTGACGTCCAAACTCTGACCGGGTTTCTGGGATAGATCAATGGCGTCAGGAATCTGATTCTCACTGCTTCAGACAGAGCGATCAGGCTAAGAACTCACCATGCGAGATGGTACAAACAATGGCTTCAGTACTGTATCTTTTATGTAATATGAGTTTTGAAAAATTCAATGGTCATTGATTTTACATACCAATTTATAACAATCATCACAATCCATTTTCATTATCGTTAGCATCATCATCTTTGTCAGTTTCCATAACTTTCGTTTTACGGACTGAAAAAAAACAAACAACACCCTGACCCTTAATCTTGCCAATTGTCATTGAAACCAGAGAAAATAAAAGACATAAAAAACAAACTACCAATACTTCAGGAAAAGTTATTCTTATCTTTATGCACGTGTTAACTAGGTGCAAGTGTACCGTGTGTGTGTGTGTGTGTGTGAACTGTGTGAATGCACTCTGTACGTGTGTACTGTGTGAGTGAGTACCATTTGCGTGAATACTGTGTTAGTGAGTACAGTTTGTGTGAGTGTTATGTTCATGAGTACAGTTTGCGTGAGTGTTATGTTCATGAGTGCTGTGTGCGTGAGAACTGAGTGCGTGAGTACTGTGTGCGTGAGAACTGAGTGCGTGAGTACTGTGTGCGTGGGAACTGAGTACGTGAGTACTGTGTGCGTGAGAACTGAGTACGTGAGTACTGTGTCCGTGAGAACTGAGTGTGTGAGTACTGTGTGCGTGAGAACTGAGTACGTGAGTACTGTGTGCGTGAGAACTGAGTGCGTGAGTACTGTGTGCGTGGGAACTGAGTACGTGAGTACTGTGTGCGTGAGAACTGAGTACGTGAGTACTGTGTCCGTGAGAACCGAGTGTGTGAGTACTGTGTGCGTGAAAACTGAGTACGTGAGTACTGTGTGCGTGAGAACTGAGTACGTGAGTACTGTGTGCGTGAGAACTGAGTGTGTGAGTACTGTGTGCTTAACAATGCAGGTTGTATTGAAAATGATAACATTTTTTTATGTCACCTTTGCATAGCACGGTCCAGTGGTTATCAAGTTTATCTCGTGAACCGCGGGGCAAGTGTTCGAGCATTCCAAAGTTTGGATCAGGCCATCACTGAGCAAACGCTTCGCCTCAACTCTTCTCATACACTGTATAATAACCTTCTGTGAAAATGGTGCAAGTTATTGACACTACGTATTGCATTGTAAAGTAACTGAAAATTTCGCATAATAAAACACTCTTTCTACAACGTTCCTCTCTCCCCCTCCCTCCCTACCTGAACTCCTTCTCTCCGCTCTCTCTCTCTCTCTCTCTCTCTCTCTCTCTCTCTCTCTCTCTCTCTCAATTTCTTATTGCCTTCTGTTATTGCCTGGCCAGTCTATTTTTTTTATTTCCCCAGTCTCTGCTCTATGTTACCTGCTTTGTCCACATTTATGTCTATGTTATAATTATATGTATATGCCAATTTTACTTACTCTCTATCTCTCTCCTCTCCTTTTTTCATCCAGCCCAGACTCTCTTTTTTGTTCTCAATTTGTGATACTCTAATTCATTCTCTTTTCCACTTTAACTTCCCCTTTTTATCTTCTGCCTGGTGAGCGTTCGATTATTTATCTCCCCTTTCATCTGTCTATACACTTTTCTTTGTATCTGTTCATCTATCTATCTATCTGTCTATCGGATTTGTTGGCCTCATGTACTAATGTGTCTGTAGAACTTAAAGCGAACTTCAACTTTGATAAGTATCGTTCACTCAACAATCATTAAGGTCAGTGTGTTCCGAACTGGAGATAAATAAAGGTAAAGGTCGACGCTACATTAATGCCTGTATATTGATATTTAGTTAAATTTCATAAAAAAAAACTTTGGCATAAAAGCACGCAACACTTGTTGCTTTTTGTGTCTAGTCATTTCATTATTTTAGAAGTTAATTTGTAATTTCGGACTAGCAAGGCAGTTTGCTGAGACAGTGGTTTCCGAGACAGTTTAATTGCATCTTTGATAAGACCACATTGGGAGACTCAGATTATCTAAAACAGTTTGCACCCACCCACAACACACACACACCCCATGCCCATACAGTCTGCACCCACCCACAACACCCCCCCCCCCCCCATGCCCATACAGTCTGCACCCACCCACAACACACACACACCCCATGCCCATACAGTCTGCACCCACCCACAACACACACACACACCCCATGCCCATGCAGTCTGTAAGCATGTGATCCCGCAGGACAGATGCCTAGCCTTGACTATGTAAATATGCGGCTGTCAGTTTCCGAACAGCTTCACTAAGTTGCCACTTCGACCTGTTGGAGGAGTCAAGGGAGGATAAAACTTCTTCTTTCGATACTCCGCATGTAAAGGTAAGATATGAAAGACGAGTAAATTTATGAGATTATTTTGTTCAAAAATATATTTTGCTCTTATAAATAAATAGCCAAAGATCTACATTTCATGGTGTCCATATTATAGAGCCTCTATACGTTGAACCAGTGGAATATGGAAAGGAAAAAAAAATAAATATATAATATATATAATATTATATTTACATATGCATTTTATATATTGGCATACTTTTCCATCATCTTAAGAATACTAGCAAATTGTTTTCATTAGCTTTTTGGACTTTTCTTCGGTATTAATTATAGTTTATGTCAGCATTATTTTTGTGTTTCGTTTTTGGTTTTTTTTTGGAAAAAGTATCTTTGTCAATAAATGCAATCAAAGGGTAGACAAATATAGATCTGATATTTGATAACTCTAACAACGAACACATTGAATTAATGATAAACTTTGAACTGCACTGAAACACAAGGACGCAGAATTACTCAGCAAAAACGCTCGCGTGTCAATGTAACTTTTTTGGCAGCAATAGAAATGAAGAAGGACTATACTTTAATCAAAATCTTTTACACCAACTACTTAGAGTCACGAGATTGGCTGCCAGAGGATATTTTCCTACTTTTTTTTAAATGTTAAAAAAAAAAATAAAACAACTTCAAATTAATTTTTGAAAGTGATTTCTTGAAACTCAACTTGGTTTCTGTTATGATAATGCATTGGGTAAGCCTACAACAGGTTACTGCAGTCACATGCTTGTCTAGTAGTCTTGAACTCCGGTAGCAATCTAACCTCTTAGGTTATGCGCATAAATTGATTCGGTTAGAAAAGACTGGTTTCTTGGCCATAATTTAGATCTAGATTTAAAACTCGTTACATTTCACAGTGTTTAGTTCTTGTGTTTAGAGCTGGAATCGGTTTGTTTGCATAATGAAAATCGTTGGATACTAGATTCTAGCAAGTCTTGAGAGCTGTGACATGTCAGGGACTTTCATTTTCATTATTGCACTGGTTTCTCTGGATAAACCTTTGCCATTTTTCGTGTTTTTTGTTTTGTTTTGTTATTTAGTGTCTGTAGCCTATTGATCTAGATTTTCAAGTAAAGGCCTCCGTCGCGTTATTCCAATTTACAAAATACCAAAATTATTTTGTTAACACGGCAATAACTCTTAAAAACATAAATTTTCAGGCCAAACTTCCATCTCGACATTTCGATTTGATACATGGCTTTTCTTTAGATAAACAGTGCATGCATCAAAAACATGTTAGAACTTACATCTAACCTAATGATTTGGCACAGCCTTTAGATTTCTCATTATTCAACAGTTTTAGATCTAGTCTAAATGAATTCGAGGTGACAGCACAAATGAGTTTCACCCTTCTATACATGAATCATTATTAGTGTAACACAAAATATTATGGATGTCAATCTATGTAAAAAAAAAAAAAGAATGAATACTATCACACTATCTCCAGGCCACTTGTTGTTCACTATTAATTTATGAAGTCTACGCAGTCATGAGAAATAGAAAAGAGAAAAGTAAGGAGGATAGTTGGATAGCTACATAAATGTATAGTTTGAAGATAAGTTGGAATAATTGATAAGAGTGCTCAACTGTGGGAGCATTTCATAGGTATAGAAGATCTTACCTTAAATTCTCTGCATACTACACTTGTCTTTCAAGCGGAGGACAAAGGTGTCGCCTGTCCTCCGCTAATGTATAGATAGATAGAGAGATATTTATTGATGGATAGATAGATAGACAGAGAGATAGATAAAAGTATAGAAAGGTAGAGGGGTTTATTGATGGATAGATAGATAAATAGGTAGATAGATAGAGAAATAAATAGGTGAAAAGATTTATCGGCGGATAGAGAGAAAGATAGATAAATTGATAGATAGATACATAGATAGGTTGATAGATAGATAGATAGATAGATGGATAGATAGATAGGAAAATATAATAGAAAAAAAAATATATATGTATATATATAGATAGATAGACATATAGTTATATAGATAGATAGATAGATAGATAGATAGATAGAAAGATTGATGGATGAATAGATAGATAGATAGATGTATATGTAAAAATATAGATAGATAGATAGATAAACAGACATATAGATAGAAAAATAGAGAGATAGGTAGATAGATACTTAGAGAGATGAATTGATCGATAGATAAATAATTAATGGGGAAGCGTTACGTCGACTAGCAAGGTTCATAATACAGACTTGAGGAATCACTACCTGATAATGTATTCACTAATACCGGTACATTGTAAATTTTCATCTTAACACATTCGTGAATCACGGTTTATTCCCTGTGGAATTGTGAACATCAGTAACGATAATTCAAAGTTTAAACTTGTTTTTGTAACTTTCGGAAAATTTGAACAACTTTAAAGATATAATATATATATATATATATATATATATATATATATATATATATATATATATATATTTGGATAGCAATTGCAATATCTTTGTCACAACTGTCGCAACCATGAAAAATTACATTCATTATTCAAACTGCTTACAGGAAAAAATATGGGCGAAAGAATAAGTATTTATGACAAAAGAAAAAGAGTTCATTCGCACAAAAAACAATGAAATACGAGAATGATGCCATTCTCAATAAGTAGTAAGTAAAACACCAAGCAAGCTGCTTTATATCAGCTATCTACCGACATGATAATACGTATATACGTATATACATCTTCTGTGTGAATAAGAAAGAACAAGACAACTCTATTGGAAATGCAGTCTTTAGATATACCACATCCTAGAGTATGCTCTTCACCCTAACTGGATATGCGCCACTCAGAGTAATCAATCAGGGTACTCGCCTTTAAACGATTTTAATTTCGTAGAGGACTTAAACCCGACATGACTGTGATAGACTAATATTGATAAACCCAAAACATGCATTTTTAATGATACCTAATCATAAAATTTATACGTGCCATAGCTCGGTGTTGATAATAATAAATGTGTGGAAATTTTACGATGTATTTGCCCTTGCCAAAATAATAACTAAGTTATCGGTTCATTGCGTAATTATAGCATACGGCCCAAGATGACATTCGAGAATCATTACGTTTCTCAAAAGAAATAAAGGGAAATAACTCTCATTACGATCCTGATTAATATAATGAGGTCACCTGAGCTTTAGTTGGCTACGCTCACTGAAACGGTCCGAAAGGCTTAGCTTACATCTCCTAAAAGTTTATCTAGTGTATTTTTTTACATGGAGTGCGCAGTTTTGCTGGTCACTATTGAGCAACACCAAAGTGTTACAGTGTTCTAAGAAGGCGGTGGATAGTACTAGATCTCTGAAGAGCATAAAGGTGACAGACCGTTTCAGTAAACTTTTCGAAATAGCAGCGCTGGTCGTGTATTTAGGAATATTGTGCATTACTATCTTGTTAGATGGAAGTATTAGCTCAGGTCATCGCATTATTTTACATTTTCCGCATATGTGCTCACATGTTTCCTAAGACCCCCGTCAACTTAATGTTAAAGGTCTAAACTATATACTTCTAGCAAGATCTAAACTGTTCTTTTTTCTATAATTTCGGTTCGAAGAAGCCTAGATCTAGGTCGAGGCCTTAGACCAAAGACAGCTTTGGCTTAGATTTAATGCCTTCAGCAGGCCCAGCGCAGAGATCACACTGCTGTGATCCCTCTCTGTCTGTCTGTCTGTCTCTCTCTGTCTGTCTCTGTCTCTGTCTCTCTGTCTCTCTGTCTCTGTCTCTGTCTCTCTCTCTCTCTCTCTCTCTCTCTCTCTCTCTCTCTCTCTCTCTCTCTCTCTCTGTGTGTGTTTCTCTTTCTGTTCCACACCACCCACCCTTTTTTTCCCCCGCTGTATTCATAATTTCTCTATTTAATTCCATTCACTTTCTGTCTCTCTTTTCTCTCTATCCTCAACGAAAAGCAAGGTAGGAGCACACTATGTTGATATATAGTGCACACGAATCGTTGAGGAGCGCATGTACGTGTGATGTGTTTGAAGCCTTTACTGTCGGAACGTCTGTGGTACCGGTATTATTTTGTTGCTCTTTAATTCTCAACCCCGCGTCTTCTAACTTGAATTGCGCACCTACAAGCTTCGGTCGTAGCGTTTAGGCTTTCGAACGGTTTGAAGTCTCATGGTGTAGATGTTATAGCTTCATAAGCTAGCAAAAACCCAAAGCAAAGCTTAGCATAAGCACAAACTGCGGTAAGTCTATATCAAGGACTACTTATCATGATTATTATTATATTTATTATTATTATTATTATTACTATTATTATTATTATTATTATTATTATTATTATTATTATTATTATTATTATTATTATTATTATTATTATTATTATTATTTATTTATTTATTTATTTATTAATTTGCACAAAGAATCATTCAACAGTTTTAAGTCTATAGCTCTGATGAAAAAAAGAAAAGCTACACCACATTGTGATACATCATGCAGTAATGGTACAACATGGATTATAATTTCCCACAGCCAACTCTGAAGTTTCTTTGATATATTAAATTTAATTATATGCTGTATAACGCATCTTAGCATCGTTATTTTGACCCCCCCCCCCTCTCAAATCCCGTTTTCTCATATACCTACTGAGAATATGGAGTCATGCTAGATTGTTTTTTCTTTTCTTTTCCTTTTTTTTTTTTTTTTTTTTTTTTTTGCAAAGATGAAGATTCACATCATGATAGACCTGCAGCTGAAAACCGGTAAATTATAATTATTGCTGTAGTGCTATTACGATATTGATTTCATTGATTAGCTTTACTCGAATTTATGTTAAGGAGTAGGCCTAGTCGAAATCCTGTTGGCATGGCGTTTTCAGAGCAGATTATCTTGAAAACTTATCTGAGCGCCAGATAATAGAGTCGGTATAGGGTTTCACTGAAAGTAGCAGTTCGTGGGTTTCAAGCTTGGCAGGGTCATGTGGCGATGGAGTTCGATCCCGTCTAATCAGCTGGCTAGAACTCTAGAAGGAAAACCGCTGTCTTTGTTACAATTCACCCAGAAAACTCCCAGGACGAACACATGACCAAAACAACCGTGAAAATATCCTGTCATTCTCAGCCAGTGTGTCTGTTCATCTGCACTTTATCTTACTACCCCCATCGATTTCTTCGACCTCTTTTTTTATCGTTTAATTTCGTCTCAGAAATCCTCTTCAGTATGATTTCAACTAGGTTTAGCTAGTCTTATGTTAACCGTGATAAATTTTGTTAGATTTTCAATGGATCAATGGAAGTTTATGTCATTTGACCTTATTCACTGAACAAACCTCTAAAATTTATTCAATTATATTCTTCTGTCTCAATCTTGGGAAATGCGAATGCAGATGTGCTGGCCCTGCTTATAGATTCCTTTCATCTTTGATGCCTAGTCATATCAACTTACGCCCGTCGGTTTAGTTGATTCGATATATCAAATGGAGGATCTTTAAAAATCCCAAAACGCCCTGAAAACGGAAATGATTCTAACGAGGCTTGTGCAAACTCAAATCAGAAAGCATAGCATAATCAGCAAAAAAGATGAAAAGGGGGATAATCAATAGGCAATGTTTCGGTGCGGATGTCCTCTCAACGGGGAGGCTATCAACATTTTAAGGCATCACTCGTTACAGACACATCGGTGTTAGATAAACTCTTCAGATCGTATTATATATCAATTCCTAGAGAGTGAACTTCTGCACAGATTCAAGGGCAAAAATCACCCAAAACAGCAGTGAAGTTTGAAAGCATGATACGGTTACCTGGTACACTATGTTGCATTTTATCTCATCTGTAATTATATAAACTCGCACATTTTCGCTTGTGTCCAATCATTATTATTTAATCTGACCAGATTTAATCTGCGTCCTGAACAATGGTTCTAAGATTAGCAGTGATCGGAGCTGGCGTTGTTGGTTTATCAACTGCTGTCGCTGTCCAAAACCGACTGCCGGAAGCTCATGTTGACGTCATCGCCGACAGGTTCACGACGCACACAACAAGTCATGGGTCAGGCGGTTTGTTTGTCCCCTATGCTGAGAAGATTCCCGAGGCTCTCAATGAGTAAGTAATTCAGCATTTTGAGCTAGCTCTAAACACACAAAAACTGTTTTTCAATGTTGACCAATCACAAGAAATTCTACAAACATAGCGCGACCATCGACGGTAAAGGGACAAGACCAGGAGGGGGAGACTCTGCTCTCCTTTATTGAAAGGCCAATGTTTACAACCTTCAACTTCTTCTTTCGATTCATCCTCTTACTTTGTGAAAATAGTACAATTTCCCGCTGAGCTTGACGTGGGCCAAAGGTCCTGATGGGGACCAGTGTTCATGATGGGGCTTTTTATGAACAGCAAACTAAATACATTACCTAGAATTAACCAGTTTTTACAATCATTTTAATACATCCAAAGATGTAACGAAACAACAGACATACTTAAATACACTCTGATGTTCTTGTTTACTCCTAGTGTAATGTGTTTTAAGATTTTGTAATTAATTCCAGCTTGATACAGCAGTCATCGCGAGGACACTCCGATATTATCGCTGCTTGGAGACTGGGCTTGTAAAACGTTTCAACCAACCAATCAGTCAGTGGATCATTCCGATAACTAAACAGCAATAGATAGAGATAGAGATAGATAGATAGATAGACAAATAGATAGATAGATAGATAGATAGATAGATAGATAGATAGATAGATAGAGAGACAGAGAGAGAGAGAGACAGACAGAGAGATGTCAGATAATGTAAGTTATGTAACAAACCAGCAATATCAATTCCCCCCCCCCACCCCCCCCACCCCCCTCCTTCAGTCGATGGTTTAGCGATAGCGCCAACCATTTCATTGGGTCTAGAGAGAGAGAGAGAGAGAGAGAGAGAGAGAGAGAGAGAGAGAGAGAGAGAGAGAGAGAGAGAGAGAGAGAGAGAGAGAGAGAGAGAGAGAGAGAGAGATGTCATATAATGTAAGTTATGCAACAAACCAACAATATCAATGTCCCCCAAATCGATGGTTCAGCGATAGTCCCAACCATTTTATTGGGTGAGAGATAGATAGATAGATAGATAGATAGATAGAGAGAGAGAGAGAGAGAGAGAGAGAGAGAGAGAGAGAGAGAGAGAGAGAGAGAGAGAGAGAGAGAGAGAGATGTTAGATACTGTAAGCCCATAGACGTGGCAATAAATTGATGCCATCAATTGACTGGCAATACATGTATTGCTAACAATGTCCCAAGCAATAATTTTCTTCCATCTCCCCACACACGCTTCGAAAATCATCCGATCTACAAGCTGAACTTGTGTCAAACTGCGGCCATTGTGTAAATGGAGTGTCCAGCAGCAGCAGCAGTAACGGCTCTCTCTGTGACTATAATCATTAAGATCTGCAGAAGAAGAGCTAAAAAAAAAAAAAAAAAAAAGACGCTAGAGTACGGGGGAATACATGGCTACTACAAAAATTAGAATCTTTGTTCCAAGACGCCATCGTTGTCTTCGACTATGCAAAAAAATTTCTGGTTCGTTTCAACATGAAAATGTAATGTCCTCAGAACTCAGGATAATCAGTTTCCAATAAAGGCCTACAGTCTACTGAGTCTACTCAGTCTAGATCTTGGTTACATCATAGTAAAAAAGCAGCTCCAGAGTGGCGGCAAACGACAAATACGGTCACTAGGCCAGTACGGTAGGCGCCAGAAGGTCTCGTCTTCTCTGATTTTTTTTTTAATACTAGTTGATAGCCCGCGAATTCGCAGGATTGAAAGTTTAAATCAATACCCATGTATTAATAAATTTAACAGAAAATTATTGTACTCACCATTATAATATTAATGCTGATTTGAAGACAACATTATTGGTGTAGCTTGTTATAGTCAAAGAGTTCTCTGATGGCGGTGCCAATGCAAATTGTAAACCATAATAGTTTTTAAATCTTGACATAGCTACATACAACTGACCATGAGTGAAAACTGACTGTGGAATATAATTCCAACTTTTGTCAAAGTTTGACCCCGTGACTTGTTTATAGTCATGGCATAGGACGGATTTACCGGAAACTGTCTCCTAGTGAGTGTGAATGGGAGATGACAATTTTTTGTTGTTGTTAGTGCAATGCGTGGAATGAATACAATGTGTCCAGCATGTGTACCTGTACAAGTGTGCAAATTTAGCTCCTTCTCCATCTGTATTTGGTTGTGGATGACCTATTCTATGGCAAACAGTGCTACTTACTCTAAAACAGTATACCCCTGCCGGTAACATGTCCTCATCTACAGCAAGTGATGCGAATGCGAAAGCTGAATTGTAACTTCGAATGTTATTTCCAAAACATCTAGATTCTGCAATATTCCCCACTAACAGCTGGTGTAAAGGTTCTGGTAAAGTTTGTAAGGGGGGTAAATTAACTTGACCATTGGCACAGCATAGTGAGGATGTTTCTGTGGGTTACAATTTTGCGTCACAATAATGGCATGTCTTTGTCATTCCCCCAATATTGTGGGTAACAATATTGATATTGTCATGGTTTGGGGCAGTTGACGGTGTAAATGTAGAAGCTGCCTGCCTGGAGGCGGTAGCGGTGATGTAGATCTAATCCGTATGGGTCTATCTGCTTCTTGTGGTGTAGCAGATCTAAAGCTGGGTCTACGTTATGGAGATCTAGAGCTACATCTGTTTTCACTATCTGGATCAGATCTTGGTTGATCTATAGATCTAGATCCAGTTTGTCGTAGATTTAGATCTAGATTTCGATCAGTATCAATAGATATGGATAGTTGATCAAGTGTTCTTTGGGGGGATTTGATTTTGATTGAGTGTTTCTATCTGGATCGTCTTAAACGACGTCTCTTTTTCTCACCTGCCATCGTAACATCGATCTATCTTCTACAGTTAATTATATCACTCAGACCGAGGTGGTCTTATCGCTGGTTGGCCTAGGCTATGCGGGAGAGGTAGACCTAGATCTAAATTGAAGAAAAAGTAATGTCAAAGAAATTTTGATGTATAAACACAAAACATTGCTTTTTAAAAAGTGGGGGTCATGTTCCTAATGTTTTGTTATTTTTAAGTGACTGTGTAAGTCTGTGGTGATGGGCAACGATCAATGTGTAAAGTCTGTTATGATTGGCAACGATCAAACTTTTAGAATTACCGCTATCTAGTGAAGCTGATGGCCATTGCGGGAGGCGTACATTGAAGAACAAATAATATCAAAGGTCTAATTTTTATTTAATGACAACAAAACATTGCTTTTTAAAAAAATGGGAGTCATGTCCCTAATCTGATTTATAGTATTTCATATAAAATCTATTTTGTAATTTTCAAGTGTCTGAATAAGTCTGTGGAGATGAGCAAAAATTCGAGTAGGGGAGCACACAATGAGCACTAAATTCTTTTTTTTATATAAGTAGGGATGTTCGTGGGTGCCGTCTAGGGCACTTTGGCGCGCGAAAAATGACATTGGCTCAATTCACGACGGGCTGGAACAGGGAAAAAGGGAAACACGGTTTTAAATCATATCGATGAGAAAAAGTGTTCACTTTCGTAATTGTCTCTCATTCATTTCATATAAAATCGTGTTTGGATCTTTATAGATCTAGGCAATGCGATTTGTGAAGAGTGGTATGGGGCTATATCATATAGATAATAGAGAGACAAAAAACACATGGGAGGGAGTGGGGAGACAAGATTGTTATATTTATAGAGTCAAATTATGAAAGAAAATTTAAATTCTCTAAAACGTGTTCAAAAAAGCATCTCCACGCGATGACATTGCTAGTTTTGGGTCGAGCAAGCCGAATCTGTTGTCAGATTCAAAATCCGATGCCTCATAAAGGAACATTGGACCAGCAAAAATAGCTCACTGCACCGGCGCCGGCTTGTCTGTCTTAAATTTAAAAAACAAAACACTGCACCGGCGCCGGCTTGTCTGTCTTAAATTTAAAAAACAAAACAAAACGAAGGGCCTCCCGCAGATCGATAGCGTAGCGCGGCACGGGCTATTTATATCCAGGTTGACCCAGTCGATGAGTAAGCAGCTTTCTATGTCGATAAATTTCTACAATACCGCCATACACCAGGCAAGATATTGCCAAAGTGATCGCAAAGCGATAATTTACAGCAATTATTGCAACGTTTACATGGCCCGCTCAGGGACTGTAGGCCTTTATTGGATACTGATTATCCTGAGTTGTGAGGACATTTCTTTTTTACACGTCGAAACGAACCAGAATTTTTTTCCCTAATTGAAGACAACCATGGCATCTTGGAACAAAGAATTTCTCTTGCAGTTTATTAGAATATACAAAAAAGAGGAGTGTTTATGGAAAGTTAAATCAGAGAGCTATCGTGACAAACAAAAACGTGAAAAGTCTTATCAAAGGTTACTATCAAAGGTGAGAGAACAAAACCCTGATGCTCAAAAAGAGGTCGTTATAAAAAAAATTAAGAATTTGCGCACTGTCTTTCGCAAAGAGAACAAACAAGTCCAAGATTCCATGCGCTCAGGTTCTGGCCTTGATAATGTGTATTCGCCACGACTGTGGTATTATAAAGAGCTTGAGTTTCTGACTGACCAAGAGGAATGTAGACCAGCAGTGTCCAGCTTGTCTCCTGATCCAGAGCAAAACAGAGATTTGCAGGTACGTAGACCTACATAGATCCACTTAAAAATAAACCTTTTCTTTTTTTCCCGAATGCTTTACAGTCTGTATTAATATATTTTGGAGTGTCAAGACATAGTTAACATTCATAAAGCACTTTGAAGATTGATCATTGTAATCATACAAACTTTATGCATCTTAAAGACGTATTTAAAAAAGAGAGTCTAAATAGTGTACTTTATAAAAAAAAAACTATTTCAAAACCCTCTCTACAAACAGCACCCTGGTGTCAATTTGACGAGGCTGTGATGCGTGTGTGTATCTAAGAGGTCTTGATATCTCTCCCTTTACTTACACGATCCAGATAAAAATATACGCCTTCACCTACCCATCTTTACCTAGAATCTAGATATCTCGATAATTCTAATTCTAAACACAAAATTTAGATATAGAGCGTAATTCCTTTTGGATTTAAAATAAAAAGAAACGTTGTGTTCGTTTCGCATTAAAAACAAACACAGATTTGTACGGTGTAGATCTAAATCACTGAAGAAATCTAAATCTAGATCTAATATACTACTATTGAGAATAAGGCTAACCTCCTAGATCTAGTCCAACTTAATCCAATCGCCACCGGATTTAAAAATCAAACCAAACGTTGAATTCTTTTGGCACCGAAAACAAATACAGATGTGTACCTCTAATTAAATTTCTACCTACCTCAATAGTTTGTTTCGCATGCTTAATAGGATTTAAATAAGGTTGTGTAAATCCGTAAAACAACTTTGGGATTTAAAAATATGCTAAATTAAAATCGCGAGATCTAGAGTTGCTTTTGCGTATTTTTTTTTTTTTATTTTATTGACGGCCTACAAAAATCTGGTGACCCGTTACACGTTTGAGGTTACGATCTTTATATTATCATCATATACAGCCTTTTTATTTTATGCTTCTTATTTAATTAAAAAAAAATAATTTCCTTATTTATCTATTTTTTTTTATCTTTAGAATCTTTTTTTAGTAAAATTTGTTCACCCTTATGGCCCAGTTGATTTAACCATTTCAATCCTACTCATTCAAAGTGATTTTTTTTTTCAAAAATTATTTTGAAAAAGACAAAAAGAAAATATACATGATCATATCAAAGTAAGAAAAAAATTAAAGTATTTTCTGTTCCTTTATATACATGCAACATGAATTTCTAAAAAGTCACTGCACTTTAAATGAAGTTCTCCTGGCAATAGACCTTGCCAGCGCCATTGAAGTATGTGGTAAACTTCTCTCTGCTTACTTTCGCTTTGTCCGATATATTTCTTCTAGCCGAGATGTTCAGAGAGGGCATGGCTTCCTCATTTGTTTCAAGCCCTGGTGTTGTGGTACCAGATTGAAAGTCCTCACTGTCCAAACACTCTGGTGGAATGTAGGAAGACGCAGAATGCCAGATTTCCTATCCAAAAAGTTGTGTAGGACACAGCATGCCATAACCACAGCTTCTATGTTCTCCAAATTCATATTCATTGCCGTTCTGAAGATGCCAAAGCAAGCAACTAAAATACCAAACGCATTTTCTACCACTCTGCGAGCTTTTGAAAGTCTGTAGCTAAATATACGCCTGACGTGGTTATAAGGCTTGAAGAAGGCCTTTTTCAATGCGAAGACTTCGTCACCAATAAGGCCGTAAGGCAGCTGGTTATCTTGAGTCGCCTCTAGAATGCTCAGCTCTTTTGCACACAACTTTTCAAAAAAATGTTTTTGTTCCAAACGCCTCTATCAGAATATCGGCCGTTTACTTCAATGTAGATGAACTCATAATTGGCTTTTGCGATAGCCATCAAGACGAGACTGTTGAAACCTTTGTAATTATAGAACTAGGAGCCTGGCCCACCAGGAGCAGTGATAGCGACTGTTGAAACCTTTACTTACTTACTTACTTACTGCCCTTTTTGCCGTAGGCAATTAGGGCAGCGTTGAAACCTTTGTAATTATAGAACTAGGAGCCTGGCCCACCAGGGGCAGTGATAGCGACTGTTGAAACCTTTGTAATTATAGAACTAGGAGCCTGACCCAGCAGGAGCAGTGATAGCGACTGTTGAAACCTTTGTAATTATAGAACTAGGAGCCTGGCCCACCAGGGGCAGTGATAGCGACTGTTGAAACCTTTGTAATTATAGAACTAGGAGCCTGACCCAGCAGGAGCAGTGATAGCGACTGTTGAAACCTTTGTAATTATAGAACTAGAGCCTGACCTGCAGGGGCAGTGATAGCGACTGTTGAAACCTTTGTAATTATAGAACTAGGAGCCTGGCCCACCAGGGGCAGTGATAGCGACTGTTGAAACCTTTGTAATTATAGAACTAGGAGCCTGGCCCACCAGGGGCAGTGATAGCGACTGTTGAAACCTTTGTAATTATAGAACTAGGATGCTGAGGTAGCCGGAGGAGTGATAGCGACTGTTGAAACCTTTGTAATTATAGAACTAGGAGCCTGGCCCACCAGGGGCAGTGATAGCGACTGTTGAAACCTTTGTAATTATAGAACTAGGAGCCTGACCCAGCAGGAGCAGTGATAGCGACTGTTGAAACCTTTGTAATTATAGAACTAGGAGCCTGACCCAGCAGGAGCAGTGATAGCGACTGTTGAAACCTTTGTAATTATAGAACTAGGAGCCTGACCCAGCAGGAGCAGTGATAGCGACTGTTGAAACCTTTGTAATTATAGAACTAGGAGCCTGACCCAGCAGGAGCAGTGATAGCGACTGTTGAAACCTTTGTAATTATAGAACTAGGAGCCTGACCCAGCAGGAGCAGTGATAGCGACTGTTGAAACCTTTGTAATTATAGAACTAGGAGCCTGACCCAGCAGGAGCAGTGATAGCGACTGTTGAAACCTTTGTAATTATAGAACTAGGAGCCTGACCCAGCAGGAGCAGTGATAGCGACTGTTGAAACCTTTGTAATTATAGAACTAGGAGCCTGACCCAGCAGGAGCAGTGATAGCGACTGTTGAAACCTTTGTAATTATAGAACTAGGAGTCTGGCCCACCAGGAGTGATAGCGACTGTTGAAACCTTTGTAATTATAGAACTAGGAGCCTGGCCCAGCAGGAGCAGTGATAGCGACTGTTGAAACCTTTGTAATTATAGAACTAGGAGCCTGACCCAGCAGGAGCAGTGATAGCGACTGTTGAAACCTTTGTAATTATAGAACTAGGAGCCTGGCCCAGCAGGAGCAGTGATACTGACGTGCTTGCCGTCCACGCTTCCAAGGCAATTAGGAAAATTCCATTTCTGCTCGAAATCTGCGCTAATTTTTTCCATTGTTCCGTTGACCCTGGAAATTGCAAAGTAAATAATATAGATGTTTAACTAATACTTAGGGCACACTAGATGTGATCTCCAAGGAAACGGGTGGGCCCGCAATAAAATGGGGAAAGAATGTAGTTATTCAAAGGTCCTTATTTTATTCAGAGCCAAAAAGAAATTATTTACTTTAAATGCATGCATAGTTCTTATCAAAAGTTGTTTCAAACTTCCATTTTCGGATGACGACATAATACTGTTTTTTCCCTCTTAATTTTGTTATTGTTTCTGTTATGGATGTTGTTATTGCGTGTGTGATCAGGATGACGTGCGCAGGTGTTGTTCAGCTTGAAGCATATTAGTTACATAAATAAATCGATGCCACACAGTGGATCTCCCTTGAACCATTCAGTGCTCTACAACATCGTTTTTCTCTTGTCTCCAGGACAGCAACGTATCTCACGATCTCTCTGAGGTCAAAGTCGAGCTGGATATTGATGAAAACCCCTCCCAAGGGCACACCGTTCTCACTCCAAGACCTGGTCACAGTGATGCTGTTTTACAAAGTGATTCCAAGTCTCCCAGTCCTACCTCTGGCTCATCTGTATCAACTGAATCAGTCCAGGGTTCTGCACCGAGTACAAGTGGAACTTATCACCAGTCATTACGGTCCAAACAGCCACATGGACGCAGTATTAAGCGGAAGAGGCCGGAAGATGAAATGCTACAGTTCGCATGCGATAAAATACAGAACATTCCTCCATCAGACAAGTTTCATGCATTTGGTTTGTTTGTTGCCAAAAGCTTAAAAGAGATGGCAGCAGAACAACATTTCCACGCTCAAAAATTGATTTCGGAAGTCATCTATGAAGGACAAATGAGGACATTGTCACGTCACTCCTGTGTGCTTGCTAGACAGCACAACACACCTTCAACACTGCCTTATTACGGAAACATTCATTCAGTTCAACCAGACGTGTACCGAACATCTGATAACAATTATTAGCTGCCTTAATATTTTGCCTTTCGTGTGAACGAGACACAACGTTTGTGTCTGTGAGGGAGAAAGAAAGAAAGAAAGAAGAGAGAGAGAGAGAGAGAGAGAGATAGAGAGGGAGGGAGACAGAGAGAGACAGAGAGAGGGGGAGAGAGGGAGTGTTAGAGTTAAGGTACTGCTTATTCAAAACAAGATCCTTGATTTCCACATGTTTTATATTAGGTTAATTCGACATACATAACAATGCCTCTCTAAAATATAAAATTTTTAAATACACAATTATGTAAAACTGCTTCTTTACGATTAAATTATCTCTTAAACCTAGTCAGTTTTTCGTTTCTTCAACAGGATTTAATTAATTAGTTCTAAATAGTTTGATCCAACTTCCGAAAAATATTCAAAATGCCTGGTAATAGTATTCAGTTCAGCCTAACATCATGTGGTTCGAAACCTGTTTTAATTATGATTCAGCCTGTTAGTGTTTTCGACTTATTCAGTACGCCCGCATTTGTTTTGAGAGACTCATAAAATGAAAGGATTGCACATACCTAGAGGTATTTGTGTGTCAGCACGCTGAATATGGCTCTGCATGTTTCCGGAATTTCTCTCGCAAGGGACTGCGCTGACATGCAAGTACTAAATTTGAGGTCTTCCAAAGATACACCGGTTATCAAAAACTCAAAGTGGCAGGAAGTCCCTCATGTGGGGTTTTAGCCGAGCGCATCACTGTGCCTTGCTTTTTAATCAAAGGGGTAATCCTTTTCACTTACAGGTCAAGACATGTTTCTTTATTCATGCACAATTAGTTTTTCCAGTTTTCGGGAAATCTTGAAATTCCCTAATTAAATTAACATTGGATAACACCGTTTCTTTGGTCTGGGGAGAGAGAGAGATGGAGAAAGACAGACAGACAGAGATGTCAGATAATAAAAGTTGTATGCCCATGTCTCTCTCTCTGCCCCCCCAGTCGCTGGTGTAGAGGCAGTGCCAAACATTTCTTTGGTCTTGCGGCTTCCTCTGACGCTGGGGCCAGTGGCGTCAACTTCGTTTCAGGATTTGGACTAAAGAGCTCAGAAAAGGTAAAAACATTGATTTATCTTTCATCTTAACTCCTTCCTTTGTCGACTCAAGTAATGGAAGCCTTTTAAAACCAAAGCTGTTTATAAAACTATTAAGCCGTAAATTAAACCTTTATTTAAATTGATATGGCCGAAAAGTGGCTCATAATATTGATTATGAAACCATTTTGTCCCCTCTTCAAATATTCTGGATAAGATTATTATATGTACTAAAAGCCGTGTAGGGTTGTCACATAGAATAGTGTGTACTCGTCATTTGATGGTATAAGTACAGCATGGAACTTACACACCGCTAAACCTCCCAGCACTAATCACCGTAAACATTGCCCTAACCATGTTTTTTGTGGAGCCATAACTGAATTGCCAGCTTTAGCTTGTCAATGTTTGGCTATAAATCAACAAGTTTGACCCTTATCATTCTTCCACATATGTCAGATAGAACACATACACACACACAAAAAAACAAAACAAAAAAAAAACAGACAAAAACAAAACTGATAAAAAATTATTGTTTTTTCCAGGACTTAAAACCTTGGCTGAAGTATATGATAAACATTCAGGAGATTCCAGACCAGTTTCAACATCTCCTCAAGTATTACAAGTAAGAGCCTATATATTGAGAAACTCTAATCTTACCAATACATCGATCGAAATGAGAAATAAATATCTTAAGTTGAATAGAATAAACGAATCGAACGTGTAAATCAAATTAAAAAAACAAAACAAAAAACAAAACAACTACCAACATAGGTTTAGTATTGTTTTGTTTTTATTCAATCCCTCTTTCATCACTGCATATTACACCAATATAGCTTGGCGATCCTGTGACAGACACTTGAATCTCAGACCAGAGAGCGCAAACCTCCTGTCTTGACCGTTACAGGAGTAGCGGTAGTTTGAGACGACGCTTACCCCCATACAATTCTTTACTCACCTTGCATAGATGTCTCAAATAAGGGAATCTATTGTCAGGTGTTAGAGTGACAATCTATCTTTCAAAGATGCCCATCTGTGTAGCTCATTAGTTAATAAAGAAAGGTTTATTGGTCGGGAAAGTCAGTGTGGCAAACTTTGTAAAGTGTTCTGAGGACATGAAGTCCACCTCAATCTAGTAGAGCTTATTCTCATACCCTCACATTAAGCTGCATTACGAATAAGAACAAACTCTTTACTCATCTGCTAACTTTACGATCTATTGTCTCAAGAATCCACAGAGCCGAATGTATAACGGTCACATTTCAGATCTGGAAACATTTACTTTACTACTGTTTGTAGCAGAACAACAAGAATATCAAGAATAACAATTACAGCAACTGCAACAATATATTCATCATTAACATCATCAATAACGACAACAACAACAACAACATCAACAACATATATACAGCAACCATAACGGATTCTTCTTGGATATTCATTTTATGCTCTATCGAATAATATCTTAAATTGTATGTCTTCCAGCCAATCACCCCCAGTAAAACAGCTGCCATAGTCCAGGTATACTGCAGAAAATGATTTTCGATATTTTTTTCCTCCCGTTGTTCATTGCAGGGGAGGATACATGTTTACCACTGTCATAGTGGAAGGAGCGAAATATCTTCCCTGGCTTATACAAAGGTGGGTTACATGATTCTTCATTCAAGGACAGATTACCAGTTACAGATACAAAATAGTTGGGTGTTTGAAACAAATTGTTCCATGGTAATTGCTTATAGAAAGATTAGTATATAGATAGGAAGTAAATGTTAGGTTTAAATAGTTAAGTTATATATTTATATTAGACGGATAGGAATATTTTATTGGGTAGGTGGACAAGTTGATAGATTGAGATATGGATAGGCATTTATATATATATAATATATATATATATATATATATATATATATATATATATATATATGTATAAGTGTTTTGTGTATAAATAGATTGATAGATAGACAGATGGATAGTTGGCTCATAAGGTAAATCGACAGTTGTATAGATAGAGATAGATAGAGAGATAGGAAAATATACAGACAGACAGATGGACCGATTAGCTATAAAAACCAGTCTGATGGTTCCTGTGATATAAGTATGAGCTAGTTTAATCATCATTCAATGTATTGTCATTTTTATCCTTTGGTATGAATTAAAATGGTGAGAGGCCCGGTGAATATTGTAATTTATGTTATCGTTTGTCAAAAAAAAAAAAAGCAATTAAATTTCGTAGTGGATGTAAGATTCCGATCCTAGGCAAAGAGAACAGGTAAAACAGTTTTAAAAACTCAGAAATAATCATAAAACTCTTATCCATAGTAGACGTGATGAACAGAGAAAGAGACTGAGTAAGAGAAGGGTGGAAGTAGAGCTATAGAAACGAATAATAGTTCAGTAAATTTAGAGAAGTAAGAAATGAGGGGGGAAGTAAAGAATAGGTTTACAATCATAAATAAACAATCAAGTGGAAAAGAGAAGGAACAAAAAGAGAGAGTGGGAAGAGAGAGAGAGAGAGAGAGAGAGAGAGAGAGAGAGAGAGAGAGAGAGAGAGAGAGAGAGAGAGAGAGAGAGAGAGAGAGAGAAAGAGAGGGAGGGAGTTTTTTAAGATGGAGTGACCATGCTGTAATAGTATAAATACAGTGGAGGAGAGGTTCAACGAGTAGGGCCTCAAACCGTTTTCTGGATGGCGTGTCGTTTGTCAGAGTACAGGTAGGATTATAGGATCACCATTGCTCATTTTTTTTTAACCATCCGCATTCACTAAAGTGAATCGTATAGAGTTATAATAAGGCGTGACCTCAAAAAGGCCTAAAATAGAGAGAGAGAGAGAGAGAGAGAGAGAGAGAGAGAGAGAGAGAGAGAGAGAGAGAGAGAGAGAGAGAGAGAGAGAGAGAGAGAGAGAGAGAGAGATGAGATCAGTCAGGTGGAGAGTCAATCTTGGGAAGAAGAAGAAGAATTCAGGGAGGATCAAGGAGATTAGGAGAGGAGTTGGGGGCGGCACATCGGGCTAGTTCAGCTGCCCAAGTTGCTCACTTGATAATGGGCAGATTTGCGGGCAGCTAAATCGATTGCTTAATAAAGGGAGATGGAAAAGGTGGGGGTGGGGGGAGATTAAGCTACAGGTTTATCGAATGATTTATTGATTTTATATTTGTCAGTCCACTGCGCCATTAATGGTGACCTCATGACTTAGTATGGAAAAACCATTACAGATCATGAAGTAAAGAGAGAAGGATACTGAGAGAGACAGGGGGACAGAGAGAGAGAGAGAGAGAGAGAGAGAGAGAGAGAGAGAGAGAGAGAGGGGGGGGGGAGGGAGGGAGGCAGGGAGGGGGGAGGGGAACTGAGACTACTTTTCTGATTCAGGCCCAATCACAAAGGTTAAAATCACGCAATTAGCATTGAAATTTCAAAGGGTTTTTTTTCGTGTGCCAGCAGATTCTTGTTCCGTCAAGAACAACCGATTTTACCACAACTTGCAGGAGTTAAGTTACTAAACACTATATTGTGCCAGAGGTGTTTCTAAATTTTAGTTAAAACTCGTCAATATTTAGTTTGACTCTCTTTCTAGACCAAGATCTGAAAGAATCGATGAGTTTTCAGCCATCCATATATGAAGATTAAGATGATGAATTAATTAAAATTCTTGGATTAATAGTTGGGTTTTTAAAAAATTTTTTTTTTATTTATAGTAAACCTGAATGGTCGGTAAAATAATGACAAAAACGTATTAAATCACACCTTTCATCAATGAAATACTATTGGCGTACCACAGATATTAAAACTACACTTTTTTTTCAACAATGCGTATTTGCGCACATCTCTTTTTCTCCAACATCTTCCACCAGGTTGAAGGCTAACGGTGGCAGACTCGTGCAGAGGAAGGTTGGCGCATTTGATGAGGTATGGAAGGACGAACGTCAGACACAAGTCAAGTCTCCTTCTGATTCTAACACTTTACAACTTTGAACATTATATGTTCGAAAATACCGCAATTTAACCGTCATTAGTTTTCTCGATATGGAAGTATTTGTCTCTGAGACCGTTAGGTGCTTGACACCTCAAACCCTGGGTGATCCCATGGTAGAGTGCTTGCCCTTTGTAACAGCGATGACATTGTGTGGTGGATTCGACCTGCACTCGCGTCAGTGGAAACACGCGGGATCTCAACATTTTAGCCCTACCATGGGTTTGTTTTGTTGATTTGGGAAAAGGGTGAAATTTCCTGCGTTTTCTCCATGAGTCTTACACGGGAAAACGCGTTTGTGTTTTTAGAGTAAAAATGTTAAGCTGACTTCCTGTTCAAAGGGTTCAAGGATGAATGCTTCATCACAACTTTCTGAACGCAGGAGATGACAGATATTTATAGTTGTGTCTGATAGTAACAAACGTTGAACAATCTGTTGGTTGTTAATAAACTCCTATGTCTCTAGCTCTTACTCTCTGTATGTTCCTTTCCGGCTGCCCTTGTTTTTAATGTCCTTTCCACTACTGTATGTATATTAATCTGTGTACGTGTGTCTGTCTATTTCTCTCTCTCTCTCTCTCTCTCTCTCTCTCTCTCTCTCTCGTTTTGTCTCATTTTAACTACCTCTTTCACTTTCTATCTCTTTTATTTCCTTTTTTCTTCAGCTCTCTCTCTCTCTCTCTCTCTCTCTCTCTCTCTCTCTCTCTCTCTCTCTCTCTCTCTCTCTCTCTCTCTCTCTCTCTCTCTCTCTGTTTCGCTTCCTAATTACTCAGCATTTTACTATGGTCGGCACCCTTCATTCTTCAGTTATATAGGGGCCCTCCCCTTTTTTTTTAAGGTTTGGTATAAGACTGAGCTTAACTGAGAAATAGGAAAAATTAAAATCCAAGACTATATTAACCTGTCATTTGTAAAACAAAATTTAAGAGAGAGATATAACAAAACTGACATAATTTCATTGCTTCCTTTTTTTAAAACCTGTAATCTCTCTTATCTTTTTTTGCTTTTCCCGTTGTATAAATCATCATATGCGGCGATGGCCAGAGCGCAATTTTTGGTGTTTATGATAAAACAGTTACTTGGTTTGGACTCCACAGCTCTGTGATGATTACGATCTGGTTTTCAACTGTGCTGGCCTGGGAGCTGGCCGCTTAGCCTCTGACCCCAAAGTTCAACCAGTCAGAGGTCACCTAGTTAGAGTGTCGGCCCCTTGGATCAAGTACTTCATCCACAGTGACGACACCCACTACTTCCTGCCTCAGTGAGTTACGTATCTCAGTTTCTCCACAGAAGCTCTACATGTACTATTGCTCTATTGTTATCTATCGGCTTCCTCTAGAAATGGTGCACAACTCTTTGCCTCTCATTCTACTTTGCATATTTCAATGGCTAGGACGACTTCGTTAAGCCTCGTAGACAAGTATACCGTATTGGCGTGAAATATTGGATAAAAGAAGCTGATTAACCTACCGATGCCGGACACAAAATGCCAGCAATAACTTTTGTTTTCGTATTTTCTTGAGAGCAGTACAAGGCGCTCCCATAAATTGTCTATAAATTCTCCTTAGACATTTCTATATAGCAAACTCAATACACGATAATGTAATTTTACATTGACTCACATTTTATTAAAAGCAAAACGTAATAAAGATTAAAAACTCAATCGAGCAAAAGTCACATTTTGCCCATAAATGATAATTATCTTAGAAAAGTATATTTTACTGTTTTTAGCCCACGCAGCTCTTTTCCTAACAATCAGACTAGAATCTCAGCTGATACATGGCTGTATCGATAGGTCTTTCATATAGGTAGGATGACTTGACCGCTACGGATAGAAAAATGTAAATTCCGATGGATAAGTGTGGTCTTTAATTGCCAATTGACTTTTCTTGATTACGTTTGCTTTTAACTGTACAGCTCATTGGTGGATCGCAAATCTAACTGGATAATCTTGCTAGCCCTATTGATCAAGCCATTAATATTATTGATCATGTCTTGTCTGTTCTACAGTTTGTTATGAATCAGTAAACAATTCTCTTGAACCTTCCCCCCCCGCTCAGGTCAGAAAGTGCAGCAATAGGTGGAGTCCGTCAGCTGGGTCGTCATGACCTGACCCCGGAACCTCACGAGAGTGAGAGGATCCTCCGCGAGATGAAGGAGAGACTTCCTGTTCTTGAGGTGCGCGCCATCTCCCACCACTCTAGGCTCTACTCAAAATGTCCATTGCCTTTGCGAACCTTGATAATGACTGCCTAGTTGGACACTCAAAAAGTTTTGTACATTTATAAAAAAAGCAAACATACCCACTCTTAATAATAAAATTTCTTGAAAATGAAGCCTATACCCTGGTTTTATTCATACCTCTTTGTATAGGCCTTCACTTGTTTCTAATGGAATCTCAGAAGTTTCCGTGAATGAATGCCTGTGTTCATACTATTTTTTTTTTTGTTTCCTGTTGTTGTTTAACAGGGAGCCAAGGTACTCTACGACTGGGTCGGACTGCGGCCTTACCGTGATCCCGTTAGGGTGGAGGCGGAAGTCCTCTCATGTAGGGGGAAACAACTCAAGGTATCTTTTTCATGCAAAGCTTTTTCCATAGGAGAACGTGCAGGCAAAACTGCAAGTTCTTTTAAACTGTTCCATCTATGATTTATGAGATCTTTATGTGCATGTGCTAAAAATACCTGAATATTGTTCATACGTTTTCGCCATTTCATATAGGCCTTTACAATGAAATTAGTGTAAAAATTTTGAAAAGCTGCGCTACAATAACTTCCACGCCAAGTGGTGGTAGTAGTAGTAGTAGTAGTAGTAGTAGTAGTAGTAGTAGTAGCAGTAGCAGTAGCAGTAGCAGTAGCAGTAGCAGGAGCAGCAGCAGCAGCAGCAGCAGCAGCAGCAGTAGTAGTAGTAATAGCATTAGCAGCAGCAGCAGTAGTAGTAGTAGTAGGAGGAGTAGTAGTAGTAGTAGTAGTAGTAGTAGTAGTAGTAGTAGTAGTAGTAGTAGTAGTATTTTTTGCAGTAATAGATGATGAACATGAAGCAACACCAACAGCAGTAGAAGAAGGAATGTTTTCTGAATTCCTATCTTTAATTCGTATTACAGCAAGCGAAATATACCTGTAAGTTGTCGTTTTCACCACCTATTATCATAATAATCCAGCGTCTTATTTCTTAGCTATAAGCTCGTTCCGTTTTCTTCCAACTCCTTACTTATTATCTAGGGAAGACCAGCCAAACTAAGACTGACAGAGTCACCTTAGTATCTAGGGAAGATCAGCTTAACTAAGACTGACAGTCACCTTATTATCTAGGGAAGATCAGCCTAACTAAGACTGTCAGACTCAGAGTCACCTTATTATCTAGGGAAGACCAACCTAACTAAGACTGACAGAGTCACCTTATTATCTAGGGAAGATCAACCTAACTAAGACTGACAAAGTCACCTTAGTATCTAGGGAAGATCAGCTTAACTAAGACTGACAGAGTCACCTTATTATCTAGGGAAGATCAGCCTAACTAAGACTGTCAGACTCAGAGTCACCTTATTATCTAGGGAAGACCAACCTAACTAAGACTGACAGAGTCACCTTATTATCTAGGGAAGATCAACCTAACTAAGACTGACAGAGTCACCTTAGTATCTAGGGAAGATCAGCTTAACTAAGACTGACAGAGTCACCTTATTATCTAGGGAAGATCAGCCTAACTAAGACTGTCAGACTCAGAGTCACCTTATTATCTAGGGAAGACCAACCTAACTAAGACTGACAGAGTCACCTTATTATCTAGGGAAGGTCAACCTAACTAAGACAGACAGAGTCACCATATTATCTAGGGAAGAACAACCTAACTAAGACAGACAGAGTCACCATATTATCTAGGGAAGATCAGCCTAACTAAGACTGACAGAGTCACCTTATTATCTAGGGAAGAACAACCTAACTAAGACTGACAGAGTCACCATATTATCTAGGGAAGAACAACCTAACTAAGACAGACAGAGTCACCATATTATCTAGGGAAGAACAACCTAACTAAGACTGACAGAGTCACCTTATTATCTAGGGAAGATCAACCTAACTAAGACTGACAGAGTCACCTTAGTATCTAGGGAAGATCAGCTTAACTAAGACTGACAGAGTCACCTTATTATCTAGGGAAGATCAGCCTAACTAAGACTGTCAGACTCAGAGTCACCTTATTATCTAGGGAAGACCAACCTAACTAAGACTGACAGAGTCACCTTATTATCTAGGGAAGATCAACCTAACTAAGACTGACAGAGTCACCTTAGTATCTAGGGAAGATCAGCTTAACTAAGACTGACAGAGTCACCTTATTATCTAGGGAAGATCAGCCTAACTAAGACTGTCAGACTCAGAGTCACCTTATTATCTAGGGAAGACCAACCTAACTAAGACTGACAGAGTCACCTTATTATCTAGGGAAGATCAACCTAACTAAGACAGACAGAGTCACCATATTATCTAGGGAAGAACAACCTAACTAAGACAGACAGAGTCACCATATTATCTAGGGAAGATCAGCCTAACTAAGACTGACAGAGTCACCTTATTATCTAGGGAAGAACAACCTAACTAAGACTGACAGAGTCACCATATTATCTAGGGAAGAACAACCTAACTAAGACAGACAGAGTCACCATATTATCTAGGGAAGAACAACCTAACTAAGACTGACAGAGTCACCTTATTATCTAGGGAAGATCAACCTAACTAAGACTGACAGAGTCACCTTAGTATCTAGGGAAGATCAGCTTAACTAAGACTGACAGAGTCACCTTATTATCTAGGGAAGATCAGCCTAACTAAGACTGTCAGACTCAGAGTCACCTTATTATCTAGGGAAGATCAGCCTAACTAAGACTGTCAGACTCAGAGTCACCTTATTATCTAGGGAAGACCAACCTAACTAAGACTGACAGAGTCACCTTATTATCTAGGGAAGAACAACCTAACTAAGACTGACAGAGTCACCTTATTATCTAGGGAAGAACAACCTAACTAAGACTGACAGAGTCACCTTATTATCTAGGGAAGAACAACCTAACTAAGACTGACAGAGTCACCTTATTATCTAGGGAAGAACAACCTAACTAAGACTGACAGAGTCACCTTATTATCTAGGGAAGACCAACCTAACTAAGACTGACAGAGTCACCTTATTATCTAGGGAAGAACAACCTAACTAAGACTGACAGAGTCACCTCTGTAGTAAATCATACGGGATAGTTTTTATCAGACCTGATTGAAGGTCCCTTCTGTTCTGAGAAAACACGGGAATCTCCACTCTCCTTTTTACATGAAGCAAAAGGCCCAGAGAAGTTTAGAAAAACATTTTTAATACATTTCATCCTAGACAGTTTTATGAAACTATTATCAAATCAATCACAAACGCAATGGTAAAGATATATTGAAGGAAAGGAGCATTAGAATCAAATCTTGAAAAAGGCAACACGCTTGCCAATATTCCACTCCACATGTCTTTGGCTTGCATCCCCAGGTTATCCACAACTATGGCCATGGAGCCTACGGTATCAGCTTGAGCTGGGGCACTGGCCAGTACGCTGCGGAGCTCGCGCAACAGGCGCTCACCGCCAGGCCGAAACTCTGAGAAACGGTTCTGGTGACGGCCGTGGAAGAGACAACAAAAAAAAAAAAAGCCATCCGATTTCTTTCTAGTTGATCTATGTTAAACATGTAAACACAGCAACAACTTTCTTCTTCCTTAGCTCTATTTTAGTTAAAGTCCTCACCAGCCACCCATACCCATAAATCTTCCCGGTCTTGACAGCTGACCTGGGCTTGACCGGGGTCATGCAGTATGGATGCTATGGTTCTACAGGCCAGTACAGAAAGTTGAAAAACAAAATTACAAGCCCCATTTTAATCATTTCTACGTCAAACCTACATCCACACAGAGTACTTTTGATACTAAGCCTTGAATTATAAAGATTTTCTCTGGATTATTTTGAAATTTTGGTGTCTCTACTTTTAAAATTGTGTGTGTTAGAAAAGAAAGAAAACAAGGGGAAGATGGCTATTTATAGTAACGGTTTTTTTTTTCCTTAATTAAAGAATATCTTGAAAATTGAAAAAAATTAAGGACCAAATTATTTTTTTTTTTCAAATTATTTAAACCAAGGTTTTGTTCTTTATTATCAAATTTACAAATTCATGGAGTCATTCCTTTAAGTGCCTGAATTTTTCACCCAAAAATCTCTTAAAATTTTAGCAAACATTATTAACAATCCACCATAGAACTTTATCTATACTATCATGATCAGTGCTTAAACGATGTATGAAGAATTTGTGGTGAACTGCTAGGAACACCAAAACTGAAGCTAAATAATTCAAGAGCATGTTTGTGTGTGAACTCATAGAGTAACATTTTATTAATGCATAGTTTTAATGTCGAAGATGATATGCACTCAACTTATCTGTGCAATAAGTTTTACTTTGCAATTGGAAAGATTATGAAGAGATAGATAGCCTCCAGTTGATCACTTCCCTTGAACATAGTGTGTGAGGCATGAAAAATCATTAAAAAAGACTGACACACATTTTATCAGCACGTCTTTTACAAAAAAATCCTTCTCTTCAATTTTCAAATAACTAAATTTTTCACAGGTCAATCGATCAATGATAAAGAATGTTTTTAGATAGATTTGTTTTATGAATATCTTATTTATTGTGTGTGGCTGAGTAACGATACATGTAACTGTTATGTGTGACTGTGCGCAGTTTGTTATTTATTTGCTTTTAACTGTTGAAAGTTCGTGCAGTATACCTAATAGGATATGGCTAAAAATGGATAGTAATGGATTAAAATGCGGTATAACTCAAAGGCCGAAGATGACTCCACTGATTTTTTTTGGTGAGTGCAAACTTACACACTTCCCTTTCATTGTCGCAAAACTTTGAATGAAAACTAACCTTAAACTTTTATGATATCGCACTTTAAAATTGATGACATGTGTGTCTAAAATTAGAAACAATAAGTTGGATTCTAAGGGACACTGTGAAAAAACTAAATAACTTAGAAAGATAGTTACAAGTTTATAAACAAAAACGGTTTTAGATATTCCTTTTATCAAAAAGCCAACACCAGTCTCTTTTTTGTTAAGCTCGTATTCTGAAATATTTAAAGGTTGAAAAAATAAAGAGAAATAAGCCCAGTGCTAGCAGACCACTCAATGCACAGGTAGTCTGTGACCTGACCCCTGCATGACCTGGGTCATGGTTACTTGGTCAGCACTGGTCAGCTAACTAAAAGTTCACAGGAATAACACTGTATAAAAGGCAACATCGAATTATTTCTCCGCTGTCTCCTCTAAAAACCACTCAATGTACAGGGATGAAGGTTTTCTATCTGCCACGATCAGTATCCCACGTCGTACAAACAAAATTAAATAAAACTTTTGCATTTTAAAAGTCATTATATACTTATTGTACCCGTACTTGATTTCATCTATTTTTAGTGCCGAATTTGTTATGATAAACATAATAACATTTAAAACTCTTCTCAACAGTTTACAATTTTCAAAGCCGATGATGCTTTTAAATCAAATTATTGCTATTTTGTAAATATGCTGTTTATATAAATTATATTTGTAAAGTTTGCTTTTCTGTACAGTAGTTGTATGGCTCTGGAGGAAATGTGTCTGTTATTGTTGTAAAATTCACTTGTCTTTGTTTTAATCTTCCCCACCTGTTCATTGTCGGAGGATATCTTCTTCTTTTTCTGCGTTCCCGTGACATTGGCAACCTGTCAAATCTGGAGTCTGGTGGCTCTAACAAATTCCAACGTCAGGAGCAGGTTTTGTACAGTGCCAGTGAGTTTCTCATGTAGGGTCGTGGGTTGGGGCAAGGTCTGTTGTCTTAATTCTGAGAAAGTTGGACACTCCTGTGGTATGTGTTCCGTTGTTTGAGCAACATTTCCACAAGGACAGTTGGAAGTTGTACCAATTCTGAACTCAATGCACATGTGCTTGTTTAGCTTGTTGTGACCTGCACGAAAACGGAATACTACGGTTTGCTTTACTACGATTATGATCACATTAAATTTTTCAAGTTGTAGTAATTTCCAGTAAAAATGTCATTTAATGTGAGGGTTCACTTACAAAGATAATAAATGATGATACCCATGTAAATAATTGTTGAAGTGACCATGTCCATATATATAGTAAAAAGAAGATGATCTCGGTGATATGAAAATAGTAATGAAGAAATAACTGTAGAATGATTATTGAAAATTGCCTGATGATGATGATGATGATGATGATATGAATCAATACTGATGATACTTCTTGGAGGGGTCTTGGTTGAAGTGTTGATGATATGAAACTTTCAGCACCTATCAGCGTCCTCATCAGCTCTTCCATTGCTACTATCACGATGACTTTCTTCAACTTATATAACATTTATTATATTTTTCAATTAAAAAAAATTTATTTTCATACGTGTATGCAGTGCATATAAACATTCAATTGGTGAACTTTATCTAATGCTATATACATTTTAATCTAAAACAAGTTTACAAGTCTATATAAATCTTGGAACTTTGCTGTTAATAGTAACAAAATGATAACACAGAACAAAGTTATATTCTAGAATTGTGTTGGAAATGAAATAAACAGATTTTTTTTTAATGAATCACACTTTTTTCCTTTTGCTTTTATTTATTTTTCAATGTTTGATTATAGTCTTTTGACTTTTTATTATAATTTATAAATGAAACATTCATGACTTGTCGTGACGAAGCTGTGGTTATATAATTGATTTACGGTTTTCGCATTTATTTTCCTTTTTTCTCCTGTGTTTATTTCACCCTTGCTTTTGTTTTAGAAAATTTATGATAATTTATCCACTAAAGAAAATTGACCGATACGAGCCTTTTTTGCCTTCAATATTTAAAACTGTCGAGAGGAGAAGGCAGAATACGGTGTGTTAATTGTTAGAAACCATGCCAGGCACGTGTGTCCACCATGACAGCTACGGCACCACCATATGTATGGAATGTTCTAGAAAAAAAAATTTCTAGATAAATTTCAACCTTGCTTACAATGTTATTCTATATTCTTGAAACAACAAGAAATCGAATAGGGCTAGGATAATTATAGCTCTATCGCTTTTCTTTTTTTATTGCAGGTTTCAGTTGCGTATGTTTCGATTTAGTCTCCTATGCCATAACAAGCATTTTTATTTTCTTTTTACGTTACATGAAAGAAAACTTCCCAAATTTAGCAAATGGTTTAATCCGAAATTGCTCAAAATTTTAGACAAACCTGCCCACAAGCAGTAAACTTGCTGTTGACTTGTCTATTAAAATTGAATGTAGCAGTGGAGTTTTGTTAAAATTCGCGAAACACAATTACAAAAATAACAAAGTGCAGCTCCAAAATTTACAAAACAAAGCACGTAAGCTTTCGCCTTTACAACTTCATCATACACAAAAACAAGAACAAGAAATAACACAAAGATATTCATATATAAAATACTAACTGGTTTAGGATAAAAAAAAATAAAGGCCTATAAATAGAAAGATTTACAAAGAAAAAACGAATCGTGCAAAAATATACACAGAGAAAATATAACGAAAATGCAAAAAAATCACGAAAAATAGTGGATAAAATAAGAAAAAAATTTTTTTACTAAAAATTGTATAAATGAACAGCTAAATATTTACAAAAATTAATAATAACTAAATAAATGAAAAAAACCATACCGGTAAAGATATAAATATATCAGAACTTAAAGGGGAAAAATTGTCAAAAACAGAATGAAAGGTAGAGAATTGGAGAGCAAGAGGAAGAGGCAGAGAGATAAGGAGAGAGAAACAGAGACAGACAGAGAGAGAGGGAGAGAAAGAGAGAAGAGAGAGAGAGAGAGAGAAAGAGAGGGAGAGAGAGAGAGAGGGGGGGAACCTTAGTTATTTTTGATAACACAGTAAACTTAGGAATTTTCAACTCTCAAAATTACAAGGCTATTAACGCACGATAATTATCCCACGAAAAAGCGATTCTAGTGACTTCGTGAAATAATATTTATGGTAAATTGGATGTCATTCCAGAATTGAAAGCAACCTTCTACTGCGTGTGAGTATTAGGTTTGTATAATACAACTTATAAGAAAATATCGTTCTAAATATTATTTTAAAAGATTCCAAGTGCATAACTACCGATCATATAAGTAAAATGAATACTTTAAACAAATCAATGTTCCTTAGATACAGCTGCAAACGTGAAATGCAAATCATCCAATGCTGTCAAAGACTAGTCAAAAATATGTTTGACAGACTACTTCTTGAATGCTGCCACTGTGAGTTTAAGTCTTTACTTTTTTGTGAGTAAATAATCTTAGGTCTAAATAACTTATTGGTAAATCATTGCCACATAGTAGAAAGCATAATCGCACGATGAGAAACCATTTTATTTTGCTCGCACTTGGGTTCATATTAGGAACCTATATGATATTTTTTTGGTCGGCTCTGATTTATAACAACAGACTACTGGTTCAGAACATCATGACCAACATACAAAGTTGACTAGCTTTTAAGTCCAAATAAAGTCTAACCAGACACTGTGATTGTACAAATAATGCACACCGTTCAGAGCGCTGGTTGGCAATATTTCTACCAAACCGATACGAGTTCCACAATGGCACAACAATAGACGACTTTAGCTATTTACATAACTTTCTAACCTGAGCATCTATGGAAGGTTATATTGCATCACACCAGTATACAGCCCAGTTAGAGAAGAAGTAGTATGGAAAGACACCAACTCTCGATTCCCATAGTTTACAATGTACACTGTAGACCACAGGGCTTCACGTCTTAGGCATTCCCACTACTTCCGTGCTTTTTGGCCGCAAACACTGGGAGTCTGTCTAATTAACGAGCATTTGTCGTGTCGTTAACGTGACGTCATTTCTCTGGACAAGAATATTATTGCGGGACAATAAAGATTGACTTAAAATGTAAAAATTGTCTGTAATTATAAAAGTGTCTTTTTTTTTTATACAAAGAGGTAAAGAGCAAATAGCACCATAGCCGACAAATGTTTAGTTTCGACTCCTAATAACGTTGTTTTTTATTCCTCCTTGACCTTCTTTTTTTGCCTTCTCAAGGTAAACAGTGTGGTCATTGCCTTGTAATATTATCCACCTTGTTTGAATCACAATTTGGGCCCGTCTGCAGCCTAATCGGAATTAATTGTAGTTTGTTTATGAATTATGTGCCCCTCCTTTGGCTGAAACTAATCCAGATTTGTAAAGTTTTATCTGTTAAAATTGACACAATGTGCTATATCCACCATAGCTCTCACACAAACAACAGAGCCATGCACCGATCAACAAGTTCAATGAGCAGAAATTTACTTTGAACCAGTCCTGTAAGTGTAAGTGCAGCAACGTATTTACAGACTTTACACCCCAAACATATATATGCATGGTATATTGATCATTTAAAAAAAAAATCAATTGCTCAAAACTAGCATGTATAATAATGCAGACAATAAAAGGGTTACTCTCAGTAGTATGAAAGTAAAAATACACATGAGTCAAATAATAAAAAAAACAACTACAAATTTTTAATGTATAATCTTATCAGATATGGGGTAGGAGTGACTTTTTTATTGTTTTTTTTTTCTTTGTTGAATTATGACCTTTCTGTTAGATACCATTTTTTCACAAGAGCACTGTAATTTTTATTTGCAAACTATTTTTACCTTTAAAGTTCTTGCTCTAGTACTTATAGGTGAAGGCTCCGTTATCCTGTAGCACTGATAACTTTAAATATTTACAATCCTCAGCTCATCATGTGACAAATTAATCCATGCTCATTGATTCAAACCACACCTCAGCCGATAGATTTATGACAACAAATGAGATTTGAACAAACTATGATTTATTCACATTATATAAAATTTAGAGCTACCATCATACTGCAGGTTTGATGATAAATCTTTAACCTATCTTATCTTACAATGTAAATTACACGTGCTTGCTTTCTTCAAACTTACATTTCGCAATAGGTTCTTTTTCACATAAAAATTGCAACTTTAAGAAAAGGTGATTAAAAGAAAGAAAACTACAGCATTGTGCTTTCTTAATATGAGAACATGTTTTATCTTATGCAGACAATAAAAGTGTTACTCTGAGTAGTATAAAAGTAAAAATACATATGGGTCAAATAAAAAAAAAACAACTACAAATCTTTACAGCTTGCTTTGATCAGTGGAAACTGATATATGCATGACAATGTTACTTGTCAGGCTGACAGACTAAGAGAACGACCAGCAAAATAGACAAAGTGGTAAAGACAATGGGCAACAGCAGACAAAAAGGCACCACTGCCATGTATTGATAAAAAAGGAATGCTTCCATAAAAACTTAAAAGTGCTATAGGTCAAAATATATGAATGGCAGAAAAAACAAAAAAAACTGTTGTGAAATAGAAACTAAAATCCCCTTTATAACCATAATTTTTTCAGGGCACAATTGAAATTTTCATTCATGTAACAGATGCAAAATATTTCATTTAATAGACAATCTGGAATAAAAGAAGAAAAAAAAAAGAAACCAACATGGTCTGAACAAGGGATTTTTTACATTGAGGTGAAAACTATTTCATTAATATTTAAAATTTGGAGACAAAATAAGGGAGTAATAAAGCGTCAACAAAGATTCGATATAAAGGAGGTGATGACAAGAAAGGAAAAAAAAGGCAACGTAGGAAGGCAGAAAGATAAAAACAGAAAAAGGGGGGTGGGGAAAGAGAGAGAGAGAGAGAGAGATTGATGAAGAGACAAGGTGGGGCAGAGTGTGTGTGTATGTGTCCAAAAAATGTAATTCACGCAAAGACATAGAAAACAGCCTTATTGGTATTATGATATTTCCTATATGTAGGGCAAATTTATTGAAAGAACTGGGTATTATTTGAGACGTGATAAATTATCCCTCCAAATGTTGGCACATTTCTAACTCACTAATATTAGCTCCTACTTTCCATTGTCTCCAATGCCTTTTATATTTTCCCTTATTGATCCTATGACATTGTCACTTCTCTTTTAAAATCACATTGTGAAGGAATGATGATGCCTCATCGTGTATTCCTGTAAACGTGAGTGATCTGCAGCACAAATCATGCTGATTGGAGCTGTGCACTTGGTTGATAAAATTTTTTTATATTTTGACACAGCTCAATTACTGATATCATTAGGTATAAAGTCCAAGTTTACAAGTTCATGCAAAAAAAATAAAAAGAATAATGGGGAAAAGAGAACAGCACACCGTTGGACTAACAATGAATCACACAAAAGGTATAATCATGAAAATTGATGATAAAACAAAGGCTGATATGCTAGTCATTACATGTAGGTACAATTTGGAGTAGTTCATAGAAATCACATACCATGGGGCCATACTGATTAAAGTTAAAAAAAAAACAAAGAAAAAAAACGTTTACAACAATAAAAAATACATAAAAGCAAGACAAAGACTGCATAAATTTCAACAATTTTCGAAAAACTGACACTGATATAGATGTCACGGATACATCTGTATTTACACTAAAACCAAAGTAAAGTTTTACAAATGAAGTGTTAGATCAGTGTTGGTAAATGCTAGCAGAACACATTGCTTGCCCTCAACCTGACTGATAGAGAGTAGACCTAGGGGGTTCACTGAGAGCTGTCCCTATAAGATATTAAATATTGGGTGGGAGCAAAGAGATTTTAACAGGAAAAACTTTCAAGGGAACTGGCGGGTTAAAGCTGCAGAGGAGGTCTAAGAGAGACATTGAATATGGCGTGACATATTTTTTAATTGAAAACGAATGGCTGTCCACTTATTGCTCTGAATCTGAATTTGCAAAATGGGAAAGATATTGCCATGATAAACATTTAGGAGTGAACATATTCAGGTAATAAAGGCACCTTTGTTGAACTTCACACACAGATATCCATATTACTCTGCTTTGCATGTAAAAGTTTTCATGATTTCAATGGAGAAAAACAATTCAAAAATATTTCCTGACTCGCCCCCCCCCCCCCCTAAAAAAAAATAAAAAATAAGAGGCAAGATAATATCATCATCACACTAAACTGTGCATTTATATAACTCTTTTTAACAGACACAAAATAATTATTCATGATAAAATGCCCATCTATAGTGATGTACAGCAACAGTAAAAATTATCTTGGAAAAAAGGTAAAGTATTGACCAAAACAGGAAATGAAACAAAAATTTTTTTTTAAAACAAAGTAAATGGTTTAAAACACTTAGTATTGTTCTCTTGAGTAGATAGACTTTTAGAAATGTGATTTTTTTGCAGAGATATACCACAGGTTGGTTATTGGTCCACAAAAATAGTCTCCTGGCATTTTACTAGCCTCCGCCCTTGGAGGAAAGACAAAAAATACAAACAATTTAAAATTCGTGCTCTAGCACAGATAGTTTTGCTAACCATAGAAACATACTTAAAATAATTAAAAAAAAAAAAAAAACAATTTCAAGACCTCATAAATTCTACACCTTTTCTATGCTATTCCTAATGCTCAAATCTTGCCATCAGCACAAATAAATAACCACATCTTACTTTAGAATATATTATAATAAGTAAACAACGTAAATCAGTGGGCATTCAATTAATCATCCTAAGGTGTTTCATAACAATAAGAGAGGCAATTGGACCTAGGCTCTTCAGCAAAAATAAACTGTGTCAAGGTCATCATCTCATACCAATATCATTGGATAAATCTACGAAACTTGACTTTGTCATAAAGAATGTTTGTCAAAGTGTACCGTGTGCCTCTCCAGTTGAAATGAGAAGGGGGTCTTGTTTCATCGCCAGACTCAAACTCAAAGTTCTTGCTTAACTCTATGACCAGTGAAGATTTGATGAGGCCGATGCCGCCATACTGTTCAGGGGCTGGATGGTACATTCTACCACTCTCTGGAAGCATGCATACATTCTCTGGTTCAAAGGTCATAGTCATCCTTTCTCCAGCACCACCATAGGAGAGTCGATCTAGCTTACCCTCTGAGGCTAAACCCTCAATAAAATGTGTGAAAACAATAGGAGTATCATCACATCGAATGTAATTTTTCTCTCTACCACATGGAGAAATGTAAGGAAACTCATCCGCATATTTTCCACCAGAATTTTCTTTGATTCTTTTGAAGAAGAAAACCAAGAAATCTTTTTCTGGTAAGACAAAAATGATGAAGAAATTAAAAAAAAATTATAATCAAATACATAAACGGAGCTAGCAACACATACAAAATTTAACAAAAAAGTATTATGCCTCTTTTATATTCATAATTAGAATATTACATGTATCTGTAAAAACATGAATCTTCAAACATCAGAGGCAAAGCACAGGCAATTGATTACAAACTCCTATAGATATCTATGGATTCAATCCAGGACAATTAGATCAAAGGCAGATCCCTTGAAGTCATATATTCATCAAACCCATCTGTTTTCTACCTGTTTTCTACTGCCAATTTCCTCTTCATATTTGTAAAACCAATACTCTTTTTTATTCAACTACTTCATCCTCACCAATCATGAAAGATGAGATCTGGGTAGCAATAAGAAAAATGGAACTTGGCAAAGCAATAAGCCCAGACAGTATATCAGTGGAACTTTTAGAAGCATTTGAAGACTTTGGAATTGATAAAATCACAACATTACTTAATGAAACCTATGACATAGGTCAATTTCTATCAGACATCTCCAAATCTATATTTACTGCACTGCCAAAAAAAATCAGGGGCAACAGAGTGCGAATTTCATAGAAAGATCAGCCTTATGAGTCATATCATCAAAATACTTTCAAGAATCATGCCAGCCAGAAAAATAAAACCAGACATAGCAGATGCACAGAGTGGCTTTGTGTAAGGTACAACAAATGTAATCTACACCTTTCGAACTATAGTTGAACGAGCTCTGGAAGTGAAAAAAGAGGCATATCTGTGCTTCATTGACTACACCAAGGCATTTGACAGAGTATGACATGATGAGATACAGTAATTGTACAACTAACACAGTTGAAGATAGATGGTAAGACCTGTACTTGGAACAAACAGCAGCAATGTGAGTTGATGGGGAAATCAGCTCCTTTAAAAAAATTAAATATTGTGTCAGACAAGGATGTGTGCTTTCCCCAGATCTTTTCTTTCTCTGCAGTGAAATTATGTTGCATAACCTAGAAGAATTAAAGTAGGCAGGCACAACGTAAACAACTTATGATAAGCGGATGACATTGTATTAATAAAGAAAACTTGCAGTGATTATTTGATATCCTAGAAGCAGAAAGCAGTAAGAAAAGACTGGAATTGAATAACCAAAAGACAGAAGTAATAGTCATCAGTCGAAACAATCAGTGTCTACAGATCAACATCTTTATCAACGGGAATAAACTCAAGCAAAAGGATCAATTCAAATACTTGGGTACTTTAATATCAAGTAATGAAAGCAACAACACTAAAATTGCATAAAAAATAGCGCAAGCAAAAAAAGAGTTTCCAGAGAATGAAATCAATACTAAAAATAATGACATCTTCATTTACACAAGAAGACTAGCCCTTGAGTGTTATATTGAACCCATGGACTGCAAAGAACTCAAACGAATCAGTGTTAGAAGAAGCTGACACAACATGATCACACATAAATACAATTCGTAAATGCCAAGCAACCTTATTTGGCAATTTGATGAGAAGAAAGAAACTAACAAAGTGGCTCAAAGTAGAAAGAGGGACAGAAGCACTTTAAAGCGATGAGGGATAAAGATGTGTGGTGCCTTCGCTAAAGAGCACAGCATCTGATTGATTGAACCCTCACTACATCTAATTGATTGAACCCTCACAACATCAATTAATTAACCTCCAGATAAATCAAAATTAGTTTCAAAATAAGAACTCCCAGAATATTGCCCATTTAAAAATCAAACGACATTAATCCAACACATGATCAACATGATCTCACATGCCTTACAACAATATTTGTATGTCCCGCTGCCATTGAAGAAGTCGAGGCATGGCATTCAGACATCCCATTACAGGTGGTAGGGCTACAGCCTGGCTAACTCAATGAAAAGGTCTATTTTAATGGCTTGTCATGGCAACTGTTGGTTTTCAAACAGCTCTAGATTCTTTTGACACCCATCTTTTTTTAATATCTTAACTTCATATCTCAGGATAAGAATTTCCTATAGCCGTTAAAGAGATTATGATCTGCAACTACATAAGATGTATTACATTATTTTGATTATTTAATTGCTTTCAAAAATGCATAAATGAACATATTTTCATCTAAAACATCAAGTAATGAAGATGTAAAAATGAACAGCAAGATAACAGTTGAAGTGTTTCAAGTTAACAATAACAGTGAGGTACAGTTTGTTCCCTACACTGATTTTAGCTGCTTTGTCCCCCTGATAGACTCTGAGAGAGATTATGGGACTTTTCTTTTTTTCCACACAAGTCAAATTAGAAGGCAAGGCAGTAAACATATTGCTGAAATGTTTATACTCTCACACGACATAAGCATCCATAAGACTGTTGGTGTCTTACACGGAGAGGTGTAGACTGAGATTTAATTCATGAGTTTGTACAGAATAAAGACACTTACCTTTAAAACAAGATGTGAAGTTTTTCATTTTAGCATCATCCAGAAACAACTGTTCAAAGAGAGTTAAAAAAATGATACACTATTGATAGTGATACAACCAAAAGATATTATTAAAACTAAAACAGTTATCATATATGTTTAAGCAAAAGTCATTTAAAATTAGTCCCACACTCATTTATTTCTCTCTCTTTTTTTAAGGATTAATTAAGTGAAGCAATTTATAAATGGCTAGAACTTTTTGTGGAGAAAAAAAAAGGCTTGTTTCAATGCACCACAGCAAAAGTGTAATCCCAAACTAATATTTAGAATATATTTCTTGTAGAACAGCAACAAACTTCTTTTAATTGGTAAAATACAATTTATTCATTCTTTTAAAACAGCCACAGCCTAACAGTGGCCCTCATATTTTTTAAAAAAATTCGACAAAATATGAAATAAAGTATAATTCATAACCTGTCCTTGATGGTCAATGTAGTAAAAATATTCTCGAGTTTTAGGATCTGGAGACTGGCCCTGTTGATAGTTTAAGCATCTGAATGAAGGTGCTAGATGCTTTTGTACTCCAGGAATAGATATCACCTTTCTAAGACCCAGCATTGTTTGTAGCACTTTGCAAAACTGGAACACACTGATGACCCTGATTGGAAAGATGAAATAAATGATCACAGCTTCCAATGTATTAAAATGAAATCTCATAGACTCAAGCTATTTGAGAACATGTTTTATAATCAGAATATTGTCAAATAATTAAATCTTATTATATATATATATATATATATATATATGTGTGTGTGAAAGAAACCCAGCATTGCTTGTAGCACTTTGTAAAACTAGAACACACTGATGACCCTGATTGGAAAGATGAAATAAATGATCACATCCTCCAATGGATTAAAATGGAATCTGAAAAACTCAAGCTATTTGAGAACACTTTTTATAATCAGGACATTGTCAAATAATTAAATCTTACAGTCAATGTGGAAAAAAAACCCATACTTGTCGGGCCTCCACAGTAATTATTCACAAAATCTTTCAAAAGTAATATTTAAGAACAATTTGTAAAGTAAAAAAGTAAATATGCACTGATCACTTCATTTGCTTTATCAAAAACCTCAAAATAATACGATTTCAATCTTTTCCATTGAAAGTTTTATTTTTACACTGCAATTTCATGACCATTTTCATGTGATATCAATTTTTAATGACTCTCTAACATTTTTTAAAATCTTTGCTGAACAAATACATGTGTATCTATAAAATCATCTACCAGGCAACCGTTTCCAGTCCCAATGTAATTTTAATATCTTAGGCTAGTTATCTATTCTGAAGGTAGCAACAGCGTCTAATTGCCTTTCTGTCCTCTTTGCCCTTTGCTTTTTTTAAAACTATAAATGAAGAAAGGAATAAAAGTATAGGCGTCTAGTCTTAGCTTTGTTCACTCATACAGCATGTTATTTTCGTTGTATGTTTTGTCACACCTGTCAATACAAGTGCTTTACTGCTGAATCTAAGATTTGACTTGATGACTCACAAGGAACGTTTTCTTTCCAGTAGGCTAATTGTCGGCAAACCACTGATGCCATATTCTTTGGTGGTTGAATTCAAGGTACACATTAAATATGAAAGGATTAAGGGTCTTTAGAAGATCCATTTATAAAAAAATATAAGTGAAACCTTTTTGTTACCTATAATTTGAAGATTAGATCTAGCTTGAGAGCTCTATAGTTAAATCTTACCTTCTCCAATAATTTCTACCTTGATTTAGATTTGGATCCCTAGGCCTAGATATCTACCATGTTTTTGTAACTTTAAATGATCTTAAGTTCTACACTGGCTAGATGAAGATGGGTAGCAGATTCAGAATATGCCTCAAGCTTCACCTATTATCACTACTCAAGACAATACAGAATTAGATAATCCTTCGGAGTTTATATATCTTTAAAATTAAACGAATAGGCTATCAACTGAGCTTAACAACAAAATCTTAAAATTTGTTTACATCGGAAATGACCTTTGTTCCTTGGCTTCCGTGATCGAAATGTGAAAGTAATCATGATTTGTCAAAAGAGTCAAAGCCAACCAATCACCGATGATTTTACTCTTTAGTCCGGCCTCCATTTTAATCCCCCTTAACAAAATGGTCGTCTGAATCATCTAACATTCCAAACTTTCAAAATGCGGCGAATAAAAACGAAAAACCTAATATCTGTCATTTAATATCTATTATAAACTCCCCCCTCCCTTTTTCGAAAGTTAATCGTTATTTGATTTTCATTTCTAAGAACCATTGAACGCTCGTGAAGAAGATCATGGCGACCACAAAGAAGGCATGGAAGCTACGTAAGTTCCTCACAAAAGATAGGTCTTTGTAATCTACATCTAATGTAGATCTAGACTTTGGTATAAACCTACTTTTTGAATTATACCCGGATTAGAACTTGCCCATATATAATCTTAATATCACAGTAAGTGTGCCTAGGAACATGTTTTGCACATCATGTAGGCTTGGTATTTACTCAGTAAATATTAAAACTCAGCGATCTTGAAAAAAATAAAAAAAAGAAGTGTTCCTTTAACTGGAACTAAAAGACATTTGGCACATAAAGTGTTGCTAGCATCACCGTTACTAAAAAGCAGTTATTTTTGTGTACAGTGTACACAAATCAAGGGGGTAAATTGCTGCTGTGCACTAAATGGTTGCAATCTAGAGAATATGGGAAAGAAAGGGAAGATTTGCAGCACTGTTTTAGGCCTAGCCCTAGGCCTACATCAATAATTCAATACTACCACTGGTTTTACAAGATATTAGAACTAGCGTAAAATTGCAGATATCGGCCCAACTCAATGTTTCCCGATGAAATCGAAACTTGTAGTTTAATAGGTTTTTAGAGCAACACAAAAATTCTTATTTCTTGAAAAGTATTTATTTGCAACAAATAAAACCTTTTTATTCATGTTCAGCATATCAAATTCATCAATAAAAGTAGAATTATAAAGATTAGAGTGTGTTGGGCTGATTACTGCAATAATACCAGAACTAGACCTAGCACAAAATTTACTAAAAGCGGAGTTCTGACTCTGAATTTTGAGTTTACAAGGAGTTTAAACCACTTATTCATTTATTTATTGGAATACAAGTTTGAGCCACTCTCACAATCTTCGCATTCTAAGATTTGTTTGTGAATAAGCACCTGACACATGACTTCTCTTCCTATGCTCTCAAAATGAGTACTAAAAATAGCTCTGTGTGAACAAGACCTGAAAATAAAGGGGCTAAAGTCAGAAGGAAAAAAAACCACCTGATAACAATGGGTCACATGTCCAAATAAAGGCAGCCTTTCTTGGGGTGATAAAAACTTTATAAAATCGATATGCAGTATAAAAGAAAATATAAAAATCAAACTGGTGTAAAGGGAAAAAAAATTCTAGATCCCATTCTACCTGTTGCAGTCAAAGTCTATACATCTTAAGACTAAGTGATGGTGTTGTTTTGATGTTCTTTTTTCCATGGTAGATTTAAGATTGTGAAAGTGTATTCTTGTTTTTTTTTTCAAATGAATACAGTCAGATCCGCAAAATCGGGAAAGAACTTGAAGAATGGAATTATTACTATTTAATTAAATTAATTATTAAAAGTTATCGCTAAATTGTGAAATGTTACCTGTTTAAACATGAAAAAAATTCCAGATGGGGTCATCTGGAATTGAAGTGTTGAGAGCAGATTGTTAGCTATATTTAACTGTGAAACACGCATCTCTCACATGGTATGAATAAATTAACACGCAAGTGGTCAACGACAAGCTTTCCTTGGCTTAGGCGACATTAATTGGGCTGTTTCGTGTAACTCAGGTAAGGAGGCATGCTAGAGAAGGGTGTTATGATGTCTATCTGCCAGGTTATGGACTTCACAGTCCATTTCATTCCAGGTGGATATTGATAGTGTTTGTTCTAACAGGTAATCTTGTGGTTGTGAGTCAGCCGCCAAACTTTATGGTCACTTGAACAGAAGGCGTGTTGCTTTTATTTGTCTAATAAAATTTTTTCTCAAGTGCATATCTGTGAGGGCGAGCGTGTATAAAAAGGGTTGCTTAAAATTTTTAAGCTTCATTCATTGATCAATGCTCGATGTAAAAGATGGCCAGCAAGAAAAGAGTTGACTTGTCTATGGATGACAAACTAAAAGTATTGGGAGCTCTTGAGACACCAGGAGCAATAATAATGAAAGTTGCCGATCAAATTAACATATTCAAGTCATACTCCCAGGAAATGGGGAAAACCTGCATTATTGGAAAAAGAAGTCTTCTCCCCAAATTTCCCCATTAAGTGGATCCGGCTATTGATTTTATTGCTGAGAGTGGTGAATTAAAGTTTATTTGTGGCAAATAAATACTTTAAGAGATACTGCCTTGAAAAGTAGAGATTTATTACTCTTATCCTTAGCTTTATGTACATTTTACAATTCATTTGGGTTCTTTAACTGTGATAAGTTGATTTCATAACTCATTTTATAAAGGAATGAACAAGTTTACTTAACAGACAAAATGTTTATCAAGTCATGATTTTAATTTTAATAGTGCTACATAAGAATGGGTGTAAGATTACAGTTTAAAAATTTGGATTTGAAACATTTTTTTAAACATTTAATTTTTACTGATTCAACACAACAGGATCATTAATAGGAAAAGAAGTCATAAATGGTATGGAAAGAATGCAAAGAGAAGCACAGCATGCAAATGCAAATATAAAGTACTAACTTTAAAAGTGTCAATTGATAGATTTTCATCTATTCGACGAAACACAAAATAATGTATTTCTCGGTAAATAATGTTACAAAGAAACAATCTGGTGGATGGCACATCGTTAACTGGATCTTTATTAAAAATCATACATCCATGTTCTTGTACACAGCTGCCAGAGATCTGCATGTAATGTGTATATGTAAAAAAAAAATAATTTTATATGTCTTAAGCCTGGGTCCCTCATACCTTCTTTTTCTCAGACTTTTATGCAGACTGGTAATTTCTAAGGTTTGTGTGGAATTTTACCACTTTTATAAAAAAAAAAATTTCAGATATATATATATATATATGGTATTACCCCCTCCTGCTTCCCTTCCTAAACTTTAGAAATTTTTTTTGCCGTTCAATCAAATGATTTTATCTAATCTGACAGTGTTTGAGAGATATAGTACTGTCAAAAGGCAACATTATCAACCAATTTTAATAAAGATTATTTTTTTACCTGCAGAGGACTTTATGGCTCATGGTGCTGATGTAAAATGTCTAGGTCTTGGACACAAGTCTGGACGGGTATTGGTGACTGGTGGAGATGATCGCAAAGTTAATCTCTGGTCTGTGGGGAAACCCCACAGTATTATGGTAATTTAATCTTGATTTTTAAGTTTTGTTCACCTTGGAAACTTAATCAGCGCGGTTTGAAATAACTGATTATGTTAGATTAAGAAGATTTATGTGAATCATTCATTCATTTCTTTTTATCAATTGAATTGAACAGATATTTACAATTTTTATTTTAATTTACTCTATTTTAAGAAAGTTTAAGATTTTCAGAGACTGCAGCTAACATTATAAAAATGAAATGTTTTTGTCTTTTTTATCAATTTTTTTTCACTGCAGAATAGTAAAGTATTTGGTTTCATCCTCAGAGCTTGACGGGTCACACTACAAGCATTGAATCTGTACGGTTTGGACATGATGAGGAACTTGTGGTGGCTGGCTCTTTATCTGGTGCCCTTAAAATTTGGGATCTTGAGGCTGCAAAGAGTAAGTTTGCTAGGTAAAACAGACAATTATGAGAAATGCGTCCTATGGTTGCCGATGGAGTAGCTTGATGTCAGGACAAGCATAAGACTTTTTCATGGTATATGATAAATTTAATCTTACCATATGTTAAAATAAGATAAAATTGTATTCTGGCTGATCCTTATTTCCTAAATGTTATGCTTTACGTTACTTTGGATGAAAAAGACCCCTTCCTCGATGTGATAATTAAATGTCTAATAGTTGTGGTTCATGTTTAAACCAAAAAAAGTGGATGATTGGAATATGTTAAGCTTTTTTACAATAAGGTTTGATATTATTTGTGTGGCAAAGCATTCAATATCTCAATAATAAAATGCTGGCTTCTAATATTTTCAGTCTTAAGGACCCTGACTGGACACAAAGCTGGTATCAAGTCATTAGACTTTCATCCTTATGGTAATTTTGCAGCTTCTGGGTCCATGGACTGCAACGTCAAGGTTGGTCAAAGTCATTCTTTTATAACAAATTCATATAAAGGACATTTTGTGTCTTGAGAAGCACAGCGCCAAAAAAATATAAATCAGTTATGCTCGTTCAATGACACACCATTGCGCAGATAAAAGTGTTAACTGGTTTACGGGAAGTCCTGAAAATCACTTGTATTAAGTCTCGCTTTGCCAAAAACCTTTGCAACCATCCAAAAGCTCAGGTCCAGGTGTCAGATAGGCAAAGCAATTAAGTTCTTGTAATGTTCTTTTCTGACTACAAATTTTAAAAAAGCACAGGATTATACTTTTTGCATGAAATATTGTAATCAATCGTTATCCATATCATTGACTCACATGTCATCTTAAAAAAATTTTTTTTTCTGAAACTTTATTTTGTTCTTTTGGTTTGTACTTTCGTAACTGATGGTTGAAATCAAGTCTATGATCTGCCCAATCTTGCGTTGGCTTGAAAACATTCCATAACTGGCAAATCCTTTATCTGATTGCTGAAAAAAAAATACATCGGTTTCTTATAGCATTGTATTATATTTGCTAATACTTTACTTTTATACCTGCTTTTGCTTATAGGCGTCAGTTCTGCATGACTAAAGCTCTGGCAATTATTGCTTGATTTAAATTTTGTACTTAAAACATGAAAAACTTTTCAAAGCTTCCTTTTATTTTTTGATAAAAAAATTTTTTTTTTAGATAACCTTATCTATCAAGGTCTGGTTTAAAAAATCTCTAAAGTATTTTCTTTGGTTGTGGTCTGGATCCAGATCTGAATATCATGTAAGCTGATTGTTAAAATTTTTACAGGCCACTTTTTTATGTAATGATGCTTCAATTCTACTTTTACACCGACTTCCTCACATATTTTTTTTTTAGCTCGACCCCACCTAAGTAACTCCAGCTCAGATAAAGCCCTGGCCCTAAGAGAAGGGACATAACTCTGTACAAAAAATAGATCTATACATTTTTTGTTTGACTGTAATATTTTTTTATTTTTAAAAAAATATTTCAGTCAAACAAAACACTATAAAATTATGAAATAAATTGTTAAAAAAAAATAGAGGTGTTGAATTTTTAATAAAACAAGGTTTCATGATAGTAAACCAATTTTTAAGACTTCTCCTTCACTTCAGGCCAATTCCATCACCATTTCATTTTTTTCACCATCAACATCCCGCTTCACCACTATCTCAACATCACAATCTGACTCCAGATCTCAAATGGACAATGGTCATTATTTCATGCTGTTAGTAGGGATAACCATGCAGATAACCAAAAATAAATGGTTTCTGAGATGATTCAAGTGATCATATCCTAATTCAAAGTTTAGATCTAGCATAGGCCTTGAAATCGCGGACAAAAGTGGTCAGTTTCGAACCGCATTTTTAGATCTAAATTTAGTCCGAAAACAAAACTAAACTAACAAAAACAAAATCTAAAATGTCCTTTAAACATAAATGAGATTTGCCCGAGATTTACGGTAGATATTAGGAAAGAAAATACAAAGTAAAAGTAAACAGGCGGTATAGGTACCCAATATAGTGGTCCATATGGGCGATATAGGAGGGGTTGAGTTAAAGACTTGCTTGCGGTTTTTCCTCAAATAGGGATCTTGATTTTATTTTTTATCTGTTTCCACAGCTATGGGACATTCGAAGAAAAGGATGTATATTCACATATAAGGTATTCAGAATTAAACTTGTGCTGCGGTTATAAAAAAAAAAGATATAAATTCAAAAGCAAAAATTAATTGTCAGATTAATCATAATTTTAAAATAATTTAATGTAACAGCATTCAATTGAAAATATAAGACATATTTATGCCAAATATGTTGGCATGAGGCCTGATAAATAAATATTTCTCGCTTTGTGATATGTACTATGGCCCCTCACCTTTTTTTTTTAAATACATTCTTGATATGATAAATCATATGACTGTATTTTCCTCAAAATTGCACACATTTGTCCTGCTAGGGTCACACAAATTGTGTCAACTGTCTTCGCTTCACACCAGACGGCCAATGGCTTGCCACTGCAAGCGACGACAGTACCATAAAGGTAAATTGAAATCACAGCTGTTCCTTTTAAATAGTGAAATTCAAGGAACATTTTGCTTTTGTAGCACCTAATTATTCTATCTTTGTAATGACTCTCTGATTGCTTTTTCTGACAAAGAACCTTTCATAGGATAAAAAGCTTCAAGCTGTCTATATGGCTGCTGGCTTTAAACAAGCCTAAATACACATTCTTTGTTATGAAAATCTTCCCTGTAATTATTGCTTACACTAAATTTATCACACATGCCTCTCTAAATTGGTCATTGTATGAGAATAAAACTTTTCTCCAAAGTTTCTTACTTCAAAAGCTTTCAAATAATGTGCTTTTTTTTAATTATCTAATTCATATTTTAATATAATGGCTCCTGAATGAAATGAAACATTTTTCTTACCCAGATTTGGGATCTAACAGCAGGCAAACAGTTGACAGAGCTTAAACTTCATCGAGGACCAGTCAACATCGTAGAATTTCATCCATCTGATCTTCTTCTAGCTTCAGGGAGCAGTGACAAGTAGGGCCTTGATTTTAGTATCTATACATTATCATTGTTTATTATGACCTCTATAAATACATTTCTGGTTGCAATGTATTCAAATATGATATACTGTTAGCCATCTAAAAGGAATGCATTCCCCCCCCCCCTTTTTTTTTTTTTAAATAATTCTTTCATTATTGCTTACATAAATCTATCTTACACCTTGAGTAAATACATGATCAGCTTGATATTTTTTTTCCTCTGCTCTTTTTGAAAGAACTGTGAAATTCTGGGAGCTAGAGTCATTCCAGTGTGTTAGTACATCTGATGCTGATAAACACCCAATCAAGTGAGTGAAATACATATACTTCAAAGTGCATTAAATTATCCAAAGTTTTTCGCTGTCTCATCTAAAACTGTTCATACTGTATGCATCATTTCATAGTTGGTTTCTAAATTTGAATAATTTTGTTCTTAGCACAGCTTATCAGCAAAGTCCAGCATTTCTTGTCTTTTAACAAAAGAAATGGTGAGGTGCACCTTATAAAAACCAGGATATATGAATATCCACTTAAGATGGGAATAAGGACTACAATAAGATTGAGAGTTGTCCAGTTTTGAAAAACCTTTTTCTATTTGCTTTTCAAATTGACATTGTTAATCTGTCATTCAAAGTAATGTATGAATAATAATATCGCAGTTGTGTAGCAGGTATGTTTGGCTCTTAATCAAAACCAAAGAAACTTTTCTATAACACATGTAAAGCTGTGTCTGCCTATCCATCAAATCATGATGTTGATGTCAGATACGGGCTCTGATATGATCATTTGAGGGGATTAAGCATTTTAAAATCTTGTAGAGGGAATTGGATGCAATGTAAAGCAGTTATTCAAAATTTATTGGTTATATAAACACAATAGGCAGGATATTTTGACCATTTTCTTACTAAGTAGATATCTGAGTTAGTTACATTAACATGAAATTTGTGTGAAAGAAATTTCAGCATGTTATAACTTAGAAATCTGGTTTGAAAAAATATGCATCTTTATAATTTTTTTTTACATTTTTTAGGAGTCTACATTTCCATCCAGAGGGTTCATGCCTTTACAGTGCATGTGGGGACACCCTCAAAGTGTATGGCTGGGAGCCCTTAGTCTGTCATGATGTTGTATCTGTACAGTGGGCAGATGTTAGTGACATGGCCATTGCAAACTCACAGCTGGTATGGTTATTAGTGAGAAAACTTTAAGTAAACTTTCTAAAATGTATTTTATCAATTCTAATTTGAGCTAATTTCAAGGAGTTTATAATGTAACTGATGAATAATTTCCAGCAAGAACAATTTTCAAGTGCTTTATTTCCTGAATCTAAATATTAAATTTAATGCCTATATATATATATTCACTCTAGCACTATTTTGCAATTTTCTTTTATCTTCCCAGATTGCTGCATCTTACAATAAGACCAATGTTTCTACTTTTGTTGTTGACCTAAATGTAAGTATTTGAAAATTTTATTGAAAATTTATAGCCGTAAACTTCATTTGTCTTCATGTAATGAGGAGCAAAGGTAAACCACCTATTAATTGATATATTTCTCTCGGGTATCAGATTTCATTTAGAGAATCAAAATTCATTTCTGATTTCCTGCCTCTGGTACATGCATCCAAAATGCTGTATAATAGTGGAACAGGTTAATTGTTAATCTATGAGAAACAGGGAATATACTTTGATCAGCCTGGTGATCCTCCGTAAATCCTGTCCTTGTGCCAAATGAACGTACATTGGTTTAAAATTTGAAAAAGAGAAAATATAGTTCTACGACGAGTATGATAGTTTTTCGTCACAGAGCATCAGCATGTGCGAAAGAATAGAAAATGTTTGATATATTATTATCGATATAGTGTATTTTATATACATTTTGTATACATTTTGAATTCCAATATCGAGATTTGCATGTAGTTGAAACCATCCGCAATATTGGTGCTGTTGAGTTTAACTTTATGGTATAATTACTCGTCCAAAAACTTCAGGATCATTCTGATTTCTTCATCTGGTAAATAATAGTTTATACGACTTGATAATTTTTTTGGTGGGGTTCAAGATACATTATCTTAATGTAGTCAATTATTAAGATCGATGGAAAATCCTTAGTAGAGTTAGAATCTAGATCTAGAGTAAATTTTTATCTTATTACTGAAACCGTGAATGACATGATATGAGACTATTATCTAAATCTACTCGATTATTAAGATCTATAGAAAATCCTAAGTAAAGTTAGAATCTAGATCTAGAGTAAATCTGGATTGTACTATCAAAAACGGGCAATGCATGACATGACAGAGACTATATTTATAGTAGGTGATTTTCATTCCAAAGCAAATAATTATAAATCTAGATGATGTTAGATAGTTGTTTTTTGTTTTACAAAGCCAGGTGGAGTCTAGTAAGAAGTTTTAGACCTAATTGATACTGATCATGTCCAGCTCAAGTGTCTTAAGAAAAGATAAAGAACAGGAGAGCAGTGCTCAGTGTGTAAGCTAGAATATAGGCCTTGTATACTACAATCAGTTGCGCCAGTAAAGCACAGAAAGCAGTAACAATAGGGGACACAGTTGTAGATGAGCTACAGGTCATTCAACATCTTAGTCTGAGCACAAAGGAAAAAAAGAGCTAAATCAGTAAGATGAAAATGTTTCACAATCATGGCTCTGTTTTAATTAACAGGAAGAGGGTGGGGGAGAACGCCCCTACCTATGCCGCTAGTATTGACCGATTTTAGAAAAAAGTTCATTAAAAAATTTTGCATCTAGTTCTCATTCATGGAGAAATTATTAAACTTTTTATAACCATTTAATTCATTTTGAGTCAAGGGAACTATTTGAAACTAATAATAAATTCTAGAAAGAAAAGGTGATTTGCCAAGAAATTTAATCTCAGGTTTGCAGAATTTTTTTTTATCCTAATGCCAATACTGTTCTGTGTGGAAATCATTCCAAATAGGTGTTTGTCAATGTGATGGATTCTCTACAAAGGTGTGGTCAGTGTGCCTAGTCTCGTGTAGGCAAGGTGGTGACAAGTGGTGACAATTCTCCATAAAATTATGGAAATCTGCAAAACTGAAACTCACTGTAAAAGTTCAGTCAATGAGTGTTGATGAAGTGGTAAAATTCCATCAGTGATCTTGGCTTATTTTTTTCTTTTATAAATTATAGCCAACTTTCGAATGCAAGCTCACAAATGAACTGGCCATTTGGTTTTTTTCACCTATGGTGCCTCATCTGTACATCTCTTTAAGAAGTGGTTGTTGCACTTTTACAATTGAACACAGTTCGATTTATTTCTATATCAGAGACGTAGCAAGTATACAGTTTCATTATTCAAGTTGCAGTTCCATCATTTGTTTCTACCCATTCATCTCCCTTATGACAAATATCTAGATCTAAATTATGAATTTATTAATAAGATTATACTTGGCCTACTTAATTTCACCTTTAGATTTAAGATCTTATTCTTGTGGGGTAAAATGTTCACCAAAGTTTTAGTAAATCTAGATTCTGGTCTACATATGTGTATAAAAGCTTATTTCTAACTTTATAGTTCTCAAGGTGATTTTAGATCATTATCATATTAAATGTTCATATATGCATATCGTCAGAACTAGCTTAAATTTAGGCCTAGATAGAAGCCTGTTTCAGGATAAATGAAAAGGACTTTGTGCGATGTTATGGTTGGTGTGTGTTCAAAACTTTCATGAAGAGAGGAAAACAAATAAGTTTTCTCAAAGGACTTAAGATATTAATAAAAAAAAGTAATTCTATATTGTTAGATAAAGTGTATGATGATCATCGAATGCGTAATAATTGGGTGACTATAGAAAAAAATTCTATTGAGTTGGTATTGCTGGGTGACCTCTGTTCAGAGGTGTAAGTTTGATCCCTGTCCATACAAATTGTCCTTTCTCGTATTTTTATATCATTCATCTTATTTTTTTGGTCTTGAGTTTGATCTGGGTTTATGATTGCTGCTGTTGTTATCCTGATTATTTTACTATCAATCACTTTTGAGAGGAGATATTTTATTCTAACTCTTTTGAATTAGTGAAAAGAAATACTGTTTAAAAGTTTACTTCCCTACGTTAGACTTATTAGAGCTCATTTGAGACATATAATGGTACTGAGCTACATCCAAGTGCCATTTTGCTTCTAATATTGTAGTGAATGGTCTGAAATGAACTACGAACAGTCTTCTTGTGGGCTCTTAGTTTTACCCCCTTTTTTTTCAAAACTGATTAAGATAATCGAGCCTAACTCATTGCGCATTGAATGATCAGAACTGTCTGTGCCTTTTAATGCTTGAATTAAATATAAAGTTTGAAGTTGGAAATTGATAGAAGCATAAATGTATGCTAAAGCAATCAAAGTTAATTCAGCTTTGAAAATAATATAATGCGTCTAGCAAAAGCAGTGTCTGAAGCTTTGATAATTTTACTTTTATTTTCTAAATCCTCTCCTCCATTCCCAGAAAATTGCTCCTACTGGCATGACTAGCAAGTCTGAAAACGCACGAGCATCTCTGACAAGGTACAGAAAAGATTTCCAAATGATGCCTTTAGAACTAAACAAATTTTGTTTCCCTTTTTTTTGGCTCACTAAATGTTTCAAATATCATAGTAGCATCAATAGTTAATTTAATGAAATTGGTGCATCAAGCTTGCTTGTTGTTAAGGCAAAAAAAAGTTAGTTTTGCTACAAAGGCGTATTTGGTAATTCTACCGAATAAAGGGTCATTTAGTTTTTGGTTAGAGTTGGTTAAAGATGGTTAAAAAACAGCCTTTGTTTAGCCTCTTACATGATTGTTTTTATTTTCTTGTATCTTTATCCAGTGCTAGTGGCCGCCGAAGTTTCATCACAGAAAGACCTCACACATCCTGCAATAGTCAGACCAAGTAAGTCCAGGATGGTCCAGAAGAGTTATTTGCATTTTTTTCTTGTATTCTTGTATTGCTTGTTCCCTGCATTAGTAAATTGGGCTCCAAAGCTAAAAGTAATGCAAAATAATGTTAACAATCAACCTTTAGACAATCTTGGGTTTTGGATGGAAAATCGAGGCTATTAAATGTGACCATGAACCCGTGAATGATAAAGCTAAATTCCAACATTGGGCAAAGTAGAAAAACATTTTTTTTATTTTTGCTATATAGCTTTAAAAAAAAATCCTAAAACAAGGGGTCTTTTTTTGTTCAGTGCTTTTTTTTTTACCTCACAAGATTAATTAATTCTTCAATAAGATGGGATTCCATCAGTTTTGATTGAATGTCAATTTTAGTGCTAAGTGGTTATGAGATAATGCACCACCCCTGAAACATTGACGAAATTCTCCGTCAAAAGTTGAGTCCTGATAGTTCACAAGTCTATATGCTGGGGATCTCAACCCTCTAGTTCTCTACCTGGCCTAGTTGGATATGCAAGCCCAAAATTACCAGGCGGTCAATATTTTTTTATTGGTGCATCTTACCAATAGATCTATAATGATAACTTTCTATGTAAGGTTATTCAAGTTGAGGTGGAATCAAATTCCATAAGTGTTATATTTCCAAGGAATCATCAAGGTATTTTCTATACTGTGCATATTTTTATTGTATATCAATATTCAAAGATAAGGGGGGAAAACCTTGTTATAAGAATGATAGTTATTGATTATTAAAGGTTTTGTAAAATTTATTCCTGCTTATTTTGTTTGCAGTGAACCAAAACGCTCAGACACTCCTCCTGAAAAGGGAGATAATGAAGATGATGGGGCCACTTCCAGAGCAGACATTCAAAACCAAGACGACTATCACAGATTATTTAAAGAAAATGCAAGGAATCGTGAGTAATTTCAATCATATAGGGCCTTGCTTTACTGGCACATTGTCATGAGATTTTTAAAAAAATTTCATTTACAGTAGTTTGGAGACATAAAATTTTGTTGCTTAATTTCTGTTGCATGTTTTGATGTCGAGCATGTAAAGCTTTCTTAATCATCATGATATTCTTGTTGCTAAAATATATGTGGAAAAAAATCAGATTTTAATTGTGATCCATTTTCTTGCCATGTAGCATGAAAGATTTCCAGAGAAATGAAGGTATATAATTTTTTTTTTTTCAAAAAGGCAAGGAAAGCTGATGACTTTTCTTCATGATCCCATGTTCTTTTGGAAGGGGATATAAATCAAGGCTTGATGTAAAAAAAAAATATGAAAATTGCCTAGTTTTATTAACTTATCTTGTTTTTCTGAAACTTCATAAAAAACGGTTATTCAAATCCTGTTTTGGGTAAGAGTAACTATTTGCTTGCTGAACATGGCTGATAATGTGGATTTTTTTTTTTCAATCCACCTCCAAGCATGTACTCTTTATGTGTGTCGTAAAAAGAGTTAAGTATTTGGATCAAAGATCAGAAAGCAGTATGCAAAGAAAAGTAAACTGCTTCAGCATTAAAAAAATCTTTGCATATTTATATCTATGAGTACATTGCTAGCATTCCTCTCTCATTTTATATCTTGTTTGCCAAGATCCCTGTTCTCCACCATAAAGTTTAAAGTATCTCCACATTTTTTGCAACCTTTTCTGTTTGAATAGTTTTGATATTTAATTATCCATCTTCACATGTCCTTTGGCTCCTCCTTGTTCTTTGAGTCTCATTTGCTATCTGTGTGTGCACCTGCTCCAACTTGACTTTGCCATAACAGCATGTTATTCCCACGCTTTGCATGTTTCAGCCCAAGTGAGGGCGAGAGCTGAGCCATTCAAAGCACCGCCAGAGGATGAATGTGAGTATGGCAGGCACCTGCAAGATCAAAACTCATTTGCCACCCTCTCACCTTTTTTCACAGTATTTTTTTTTTAATATGCTACTCAGAGGTGCCTATGGTGCCGGATAATCCTGGAAACTCCCGGAAACCCGGATTTTTTCGTTTTGTTTCAGTATTTAGACTGACAGAAAGTAAACAATTATAATCGGTTGTTTTCGTTTTTGTTCCGGGATTTATTAGCATGACCCAACAAGCTTACAAAAAATAAAAAGTGAAAATACAATTCTACGAAAAGAACGATAGTTTTCCGTCATCGAGTATCAACCAACCTGTGCGAAGGTATCAAACTGGGCGATATATATTATATCGATATCATGTAACTTTGTTATTTTTATTTTCAATTCCAATATCGAGATTTCTATTATAGTTGAAACTGTCCACACTATCGGTCCCATCGAGTTGTTCTATATGTTTGTCTAAAAAACATCGTTCTCTCCATCTTCACACCCAGACATCGCGGTTATGTCACATCATGTCCAACAAATAATCATTCTGATTTCTTCATCTGACAATAGCTAACGCGACTAGGCAATTTCTTTTTGTCAAGATACATTCTAAATCTTGTCGAGTATTAAGATCCAAAGGGAAATCCTAAATACCGATAGAGCTAGATCTAGATCTAGATAAATAATCAAAACAGGGTATGACATGAGACTATTATTATAGATCTAGATCTTGTACATGATTTTCATTATTTTATTATTTTTTTCTTTTGCTCCGAAAAAAGATGATTTTCATTCCAAGATAAATAATTATAAGTCTAGATCTAAATGTTAGATTGTTATTTTCTTTTTTACACGGCCAGAAGGGGCCTAGTGAGACGTTCTAGACCTAATTGATATTTATCATATTCAGCTCAAATGTCTTTTTAAAAGAAAAGATAAGGAGAGCAGCGCTCAATGTTTAAACCAGAATATAGGACTTTATGTATACTCTGATTAGTAAGCTTTTATGGCGCCTCGGTTGAGCCAATAAAATACATGTACAGAAAGCAGTAAAAACTAACATTTGGGGGATACAGTAAGGGTTGTAGTTGAGCTACAACAGGTCGTTCAAACTCTTACTTAGTCTGAGCACGAAAATAAAGGACTAAATCAGAAAAAAAAATGCTCCACAATCATGGCTCTTTGGACAATCCAATTTTGTTTAAATCTAGGGAGGGTGGGGGGGTGGTTAGAGAGAATGCTCCTACCTAGGCTGCTAGCAGTGGCCGGTTTTAAAAAGTTCAGTAAAAAATTGTGTGTCCAGTTCTCATCCCTAGTATTATTCCTTTTATACTTTAGTCCTAGCTTATTTGTTTCAAACAGCTTTATGGTTGATTTTATCATTAGCTAAAACTGATGTCGTTTTTTAATAATTCACATAATCGTGCTTTATCGCTGGTTTTGCTCCAAATTCCCTTATTTTGGTGGGTGGTTTCCCTGAAAGGCATAGGTTGGGGTAGGCACCTCTGGCTACTGCCTTATTTTCCATGAAGCTTACAAAGTGAAACATTTAAACGTTGAATTGATAATTGTTTTGCTGTATCTGTTTTGTCCCTTAATTATAAAGTTGTGTGCCTATTTCCTTTCAGACCTTGTATTATAGTATTTATATCCTTTTGGATCCTTTAATAATTACCAAGTTATCCATTAAGTGTGGTGTTTTTGCTTTCTATTTGGATTTATCATTCCATCTATCACCTCTTCTTTTGGCACAGAATATATCAAAATATATATGCTAGATTAAAAAATTTGTAAGTTCCAAGGCATATCCTCTGTAAGAGGACCTGCCACTCATACCGATTTAGGCGGAATCATCTCGATTTTTTCTAAAAATTTGTGGAAATTTCGATTTTCCGCTTTTGTTCTGTGGATTCCAATTTTTTAAGGACTTTTTAGCTCAACTTTTGCCTGTGCGATTTGGCGTGAAAAGATGATTCTACGATGAGAGCGATATTTCTTCCTCATCGTGGACCATCCTGTGTGAAAGTGTAAAACCGACTTTATTTTTTTTTCTTTATTATTTATATTTTCAATAACAACATTGAGATTTCTATTGTAGTTGAAACTGTTCAAGATATTAGTGCTATCAAGTTGTTTACTTAACATCCATTCATCCGAATGCATCGTTCTTTCCATCTTCACAATTACAACTAAACCTTGCAGTTATTTCCAACAAAGGATTATAAAATTTACTCTTATTTCTTGATTTGATATTTACGACTAGACCATTGTTTTGTAACAAGATATGTTGTATCTTATTCTTAACTCATTGTGTGCCAGAGCGTTTTCCACGGTTGTGCCAGGCCATTTTTACTGTGCATATTGTTTTTAGAGGATGCATTGGAAATTGGGTTCCAGTTTGGCTTATTTTTGTGTAACTATGACTTTTTATATATTTAGAGTTATCTCTCATAGGAAACTTAAAAAGTTTCATGACCGGGCTACCAATGGCGAGAAAAACATTGGTTCTTATATCGACGATACATCGTCGATTGGCACAGCTGCGGCTCACTATATCGACGATACATCGTTGATTAGCACACAATGAGTTAATCTAGTCAATTACCAAGATCGATTTGGAAATCCTAAAATGAAGCTGGTGTAAAACAAGATGTAGATCTAAATCAATAATCTAAAATGGGGCATGCCTTGAGACTATAATTGTAGTAGATCTAGTTGATTTTCATTCCAAATCAAATAATTGTAAATCTAGCTTTAAGTGTTAGGTTGTTGTATTTCTTTTTACACGGTCAGGTGGAGATAATTGAAGTTGGACCTAATCGATATTGATCATATTCAGCTCAAATGTTTTAAGATAAAGATAAGGAGAGGAAGGCTCAATGTGTAACTTCATTTTTAAGTTAAATGTACTCTCATGAGCAAAACTTCATAATGTGGAGCCAGTGAAATGCAGAAAGCAGTGATTCTTTTTTTTTTTTTGGGGAGGGGGGGGGGTACAACAGTCATTCAACCTCATAGTCTGAGTATATAAAAAAAATGTTTCACAATCGTGGCTCTGTTTGCATTCCCGTCAACTATGTCCCATCGACTGATTTTAAAAGTTCAATCTAAAAAAATTTTGTTCCAGTTCTCCTCTATGTCGAGAAGTCTCGATGAGACCTAATCTAGATTCTAGGTATCTAGTCTAGTCTAAGCATCCATCTTTTTTTCTCTCAGATTCCTATTTTTTTTTGTGGCTCTGATTTTTCTTTTGAAAAATTTTGGGTGGCAGGTCTGTGCCACGGCGTCTCAGCCATGATACTTTAGCTGCACTGCCTCTTGTAACCTGAGCCCTAGTGACCTAGCTTGACTTCGGGTGATGACCGAGTCAAAGCAGAGCCTAGAGTCTTGCTCTCTCAACTCGCTTATTAGTTAAAATTAATGATAATCTTTTTTTTATTTCCTACCCTGCCAACTTAACTTGTACCAAAATGAAATATTTATATATGAAAGAAGAGAAGCAGCTGTGTTGTAGGAACTAAAAAAATACAGAACTGAGATGTATAGTTTTATTATAGATTACCCATAAAAAGGGTACTTTTTCTACAGAGTTTAATGACGAAATTGATAATTAAATCTTGCAATAATAACAAAACCTGCCGATGAAAGTTTTAGAAATTTAGATGTGTAATAGACAACATATTCAACATTAAACTTACCAAAAATTAGGCCGTTGACACAAAAAGTTTCTGAGTTATTCCAGTAAACAGTACTTGGGGTGTAATTATACTCCGTTATTTGGCACAGACGTGTTGAGAGTTTCCTGGTTACAATTTTCTAATGGTATGCATCCTTTCCAGGATGGTGTGAAAATAAACAATAATATCTTATCACAGTCGCGATTGTTTAATGAATAAATTAATAAGTCAGGTGCAATGGGATTATATATATATATAAATAAGTTAATCAGGCGCAATGGTTGAATAAATAAATAAATGTACAGGATAAAATAAATATATATACATCACAGTCAGTTGTCTTCACATCAAAGAGCTGGAACAATTTGCAATAAATGGGCAGACAAAATGTGTTTCAATCTGTCTAGTTCGTTTGGGATACCAAAGGCCCGTTCTCTCTCTAATTTCGAAATTGCCTGATGGCTCAGCTCTGTTCCTTGCTCTCCCAGGAGCCCCAACCCGAATGTTTGTTGTCTAATGTATGGGATGCAATGTCTCTCTAATAGATGCTGTTTGGGGATTACTTTTTGGGGAAATGTTTTTCTGTAGATGGACATGTAGGTGTCTATAAAAGATTGAATGTCTGGTAAATAACTGTGTTCAATGGGTTTTGTGTGAGAAATTGCTTTGTGAGCATTGCTGAGAGCTGCGTTTAAAATGTTGAAATGTAATTGAATTAAAAGTGCTTCGTCAATTATGATTGGATCATATGTGCATGCTTGAGTCTGTGTGACTATCTTATTTGTGAGATCCCTGTAGACACTGGGGTGTAAGTATTTATGGCAGTGGTTCCCTACAAATGACCTGCTGTGGTAAGCCTGAGGTGTGATTTTGTGTTTTTTAAGGACTGGATCTAATGATGATGCAATTGGCCCTGCCCTCGGTTTAAGTTCTTTGTGTGTCAAAAATGAAATGTCTTTCTGTCTTTTGTATCTGTTGTGTGTATTTATCTGCGTCTCACTAAAAACTAAGCAGCCTTCCTCAAATCGCAGTCTCTCTTCAAGCTCCAGATATTCTTTCCACTGTGAGCCATACTCTTTTAAAGTCTTGCCTAAAGGTAACAAATATGTTTCTGATTGACAAGCTATATTTTTATCTAACCTGTGTACTGCATCCTCGAGAAACTTATGTTGCCTTAAGACGATGCCTAACAGAATATGTAAATATGGAGGGCTGACCCTATCTAAAGCCAACCAATGGTGCATACAGTGAGTTGTGATGCTTTGCTACTTCTTTTTTTCCCCCCTCTGCTTCTGTTCTAAAAGCTAAATTATCGGCGTGTAAGCTTTCCAGTGACCAAGGTTGGGAGTGGTCACTAGCATTGTGCATTTCACGCCGTGGCATCAGGCACCACAAGCATGGATAAGTGCCTTGAGGTCCCGAAAGGCCATAAATTTTGCACAAAAACTCAGTCACCATTCAGAAAGACTTTTATAGCTTTGCCTTTCCATGAATGTGACTGCAGTGCAGTCAGATCATCTCCTAACCCACCCTCTAGAAATCTAACCATGTTAGCATGTGTGTCCCGAACTGAGGTTATCCCTATTACAATTGTGCTTCTGTAAGGATTGTCTGTTTTTGCTACCTGTAATGTGAATTTTAATGATTTTTCTCCGTGATCACCCCCTATTTTAATCCATATTTCATCTTCTGGTATGTGCCCTGTGTGCCATGTAAGCATGTTTTGTGTATCATATGAATTGAGCAAATATTCTACAAATTTCGACAAGTTGGCGATCCTGTCAAAAGGTGCGTTATGTTGTATGTTTTGTTCATCTAAAAATATTTTACTTTTCACTCAAAATTTGCCACTATTTCTTTGAAAGGTTCCTAACTGAATGTTCGTTCTCTAAATAAACCCCTACTTTCTTTAACAATCTTCCATGTTTTCTTCTTTCTCGCCAACTCATCCCTAGCACCTCTTTCATGACTAATGTGTGTTGCTTTGAAATCTTTAGTTCTTGTTTAACCCCAGCCTTTTTTTTAGGATGTCTTTTCGACGTGTTGCAGGTATTCTTTTCAATTCTGTGGCTAACTGTGTGTTGTTGAACTGCCTGATACCCCTGCTACATATGATCTGACATTATCTAAAATCCTAGCCCTCTTTCTCTTTGTGGGTGTCCTTACTGTAGTTGTGTGTTTTCTTGGAGCTATCACTCTCTGTAACACCAATGGCTGATCTTTTGTCTTGCATCTAACAACCTGTTTTTTTGGGGTCACTATACAGCTTCCTCCTAACTAAGTGTGTGTTGAGTTTTTCTTCTTCTTTAGTAAGAGGTGTATCGTGTGATTGGTTAAGAGACTGGCTAAATGTGCTATCGTTTTTACACATAGGTGATGTTGAAGTATCTGTTGTTATTTTTTTTTTGTTGGAGGAATGTGTTGGGGTAGATTTTGCTACAGGGACTGGAGAGGTATTTTGAAAGGTGAAAATTCAACTAGTGGGTTGGGTATAGGCTGAGACTGGTTTAATATGGAAATCTTTGTGTCTGATAGAGTAGATGTCATTTGACGAAGGTGATCGAGGACTGTTTCACTTGTGTCTATATTGGAATGCAGTGAGTGTTTTAAGGAATGTGAAGAATTAGTTGCAAAGCTTGTGCTGGGTTGACTTGTGTCTGTGATGGCATCAATTGAATCTGGTAGTGTGCAACTTGTTGATTCTATGCCTAAATCAATGTTTACAGCTACTGGTGTGTTTTGATGTAATGTAGTGTGTGTCTCTGGGCATATGGCGCTCCTGATCATTGAGCTTCTGCATCCACTCTCTCTTCTCTTGATGCAGCCTACTGTCAAACCTATTCTATGGGTGCAAATTTTGCAACTGTAGGTTTTGTACCCATCTACAAATGGGCACCATTTGTCTTTATTTAAATTGTACACCGCTCAGGCGTTTTGAACAGAAATGTCACTGTATCTCTTTTTTAGAGTTTTTATGCTTGAGTAGCACTTGACACACAGGTACTGTGAATGAGTGTCTTCAATGTCGTTTTTAATGTTTAGATTGTAAATCAACAAAATATCTCCAGAAAGAGAGGAACACAAGTGACTCCTACTATTGTGCTTTCGTTGTTTTCTCGTCACACGCAATCTAACACATATATGACACAGATCGTTAACATTGTTTTATACGAGTCTCTCTGGAATCTTCCATGGTTGGTAAAAGCCTTTATTTAAAAAGTTAAATTGCTTTATAAGATATGCTGTCAACAGAAAAAAAATTACATCTTCGTAAAGCTATTATTTTGCATTTTCCTATGGCCGAGAAACAAAGTTTATTCATCGTGTGGAATTTTTATAATTAGCCTTACAACTTACTTAATTATGCTTTCAATATTCAGTTTAAAAAAAATTTACTCCTAATTCATGAACATCTCACACTCACAATAATTAAGTTAGAATTATCAGATTTTCACGAATATATTGAGGAAAAACAGGGAATTGTGGAGAAAAAACAAATATAATCCAGTCTTGAGCGGTTGCAAAGCAAGAACTGATTAAAATGCCGAAAAATAACATGGTTTTATTCATACCGGGCCGATATGCAGCACCGAGCTATAACAGTCGGGCCGGTGCACCTGACCTTAGGTCACCTGTCAAGGCGGCACTGATTTATGGCAGTAGGGCCATCTCTAGCGCTCAACTAAAGTAGAGCGAAGACATAGAATTTGCTACGCCGTGGTGTAAGCCTTTGCTCAATGGAATATTCAGATAATTGCATTTTTCATTTTTATTTTTATTTCTTCTAACCTTGGATCTGCTCTTTTTTCCCAAAACTTGTTCTCACTTAAACCAATATTGTGTTTGCCTAGCTGCACGGACATGTTAGTGATTTATATATTTGATAAAATTGTTTTCTGAGAGAGACTTGAATTTTATTCTATCATAATATTCTTGGAATGGAATCAGATTGCCGAACATTTTATTTGAAAAATTCAATGAAGTTATGAATCCATAAAAAAATATTGTATGGGACAAAAGTTCCTGACCTTGAAAAGCCAAAGCTCACAGAAATTGTCGTTTTTTTTCTTCAAATATACTTTATGAGAAACTGTTGCTAACTTTCATACTTGCCATCAAGAATTCTAGAAAATGTATGTTTACTCAGAGGAATTCCTTCAGATGAGTAATTTCAAGATGGCAAATTCTTTAGCATGTTGGAAAAACTAAGAGCTGCCAAACAATACTTGTGTCAATATTTAAGCTCTGAAGTGATGCTTGGAGTATTCAGATAAAAAATACTGATTTTCTTTCGTATAACTAAAATTGATTACTTATTAAAATCTGTATAGGAACTTGAAAAAGAGTTCACCTCTTTACTTGTAGTATTGCTGGCCTAAGAGAACCTAAGAGTATGAAGTCAAATTCAATTGCTATTGGTTACTTAACCTTTGAATATTATTAAAGATACACATGTTGAAGTTGATAAGGGGTACATTTTATACTTTTCTTACATGGCTTCATTTCTTTTGAAACTAGTCTTAATGAGCTGTCTGTGAGGGTATGTTGAAGAACAGCATTTGAATCTTATAAATTCATAAAGGCTAAAATTCTAATACCTCTTTATGAGATTTTTATAGCATGAAATTTCTCCATTGAAAGTCAAACAAAACAAAAAAAATGCATTGTTTCAAATATTTAACACAACCTTTGAATCTGACCATGGAACTTGACCAGACTGCGAGAGAGGTGTTAAAACCTTGCT
>JAWDGP010002811.1:232500-325000 GCA_033675545.1 Elysia crispata | reverse complement strand
GGTGCTTTGTTTATTCATTGAAATTTCAATAACATCACGTTTCGATTTTTCTTAAACCAGACAGCAATTGACTCTGCAATCAGCATGAAGGATCAAGCTGTCATGGTGGATCTCCTCAATATTATCAACTCCAGAGGGTGAGGATCTTTCATAGGGCCATTTTGCTCCATCTTGCTTCTTTGTAAATTTTACATAATAACAACTTTATTTTTTCTCTAATTTTCAATGATTGGCAAGTTTTTAAACACTAACAAAGAAGAAAAATTTGTGGTGCTTACATTTTTCAGAAATATTTGTGTGTATTTTCAAGACCTGACAAATTGAAGCAATTTTTTAACTTCCATGATTATCAATATCACTGTAAACTTGAATTTTTTTCAATGCTATGTATCACCTAAAAAAATTTGCACATTATGTTGTGTTACATTTCTTTCTGTGTCTTTAGTAACTCAACCTGACACTTATGATGTTCCATAGTTCACGTGAAAACTTGTTTTCCAGAGCAAGTCACTTCTGATTTAGTTACTGGGCTCATTTTGTATGTGTCTTACATTTTGTATATTCTTTTCTCAGGTCTCTTTGGACGTTGGATCTCTGTAACCTTTTGTTGCCTCAGCTGAAAGATATTATGGGAAGCAAGTATGAGAGGTAAATATTATAAAGTCTACTTTAGATTGAGAGAGAGTATCTTTGTTATCCTTTTATTGTATATATGTGTGTTGTTCTTATTTAGGAATTCTAGGGACTTCATATGTTCAACAAAGGTATACATTGATATATCTTGTAGAACAAAAAAAAAATGCTTGCCTCAAGTTCCAGTTAATGTCTCGTACATTCAAAATACTCGAACGAGCAATAATGTATGTTGATATTCTGCTGCTGTATTAGAGCCAACTAGTTCTGAAGATTGAAGACTGAAATTCTGCTGCCAAGTTGTGGCTCTGGTATTTTTCCGACACATAGAAGGCTATATTACAATATGTTCACAATTACGTTACGTCTGCTTTTCCAAATGTAAAATTAAGAGGTGCTTGTTTTGAAAGTGTTACATATTGCAATACATTTGAAATGCTGAGAAGTATCAATTCGTCAAATTTTTACAGAGAATTACAAATAGTTTTTATCCTGTTTATATACCTTTACTCTCTCTAAGACTCTGACATAAATAATTTATTATTATTTTTTTTCTTCAGTTTTTGCCATCTTTTCTAACATCTTATTGTGAAGAATGTTTGACCTATGTCTAAATGTTCTAGATCAGGCCTTTTTTGGCAACACAAATGTTTTTTTGGTTTTTGAAATACAAGTCCGAGTTGAATATATATATTGAGCTCTGCTTGATATCTTCTGATAGCATACGAAGCAAAATCATTTAGACTAAGGGTTCTAAATCTTTGAAAAGCACTGATATTTCTTCAAATACTTGAAGGTGCCTAAATATAAGTTGTGAAAAAGATATTCTACAACAAAGTAAAATTATTATGGTTTTCTAAATGCTTCTGACTGTTGGACATAGTTAACTATTTTTAGCTGCATAAGATAAATCTTTGTTAAATAACATTGTGGATCTACAAGAGTTGTCTTAAAAGTAATGCAAAAAAGGACAATGAAGCAAATAAATTTTTTGTGGATCAAAGCAAATTGTATAGATGTTACATGAACGTCTTTGCTCTCATTATAATCCCGATCATGATTGACAAAATTTTGTTAGTAGCAAGATAGAGAGTGTATCCCCTGTCTTGAAAATTTGTCTCCTCAATTAATTAATAACCAGCTTTGATTTGTTCAACAAAATCAATTCTTTCTTGAAACTTCTATAAATTATTGGTGCTCAGCAGCTAGTTTACTGACTTATCTAAGTAATCCTAATGAGTATTGGAAATGTTTAGATCAAATTCTATCAGTGTGTTTCTGCAGACGTTCATAAAAATCCGTTTTCGTTCTTTTCAGTCATGTAGTGACAGCAGCAACATCAGTCAAAGTTGTCTTGAAAAACTTTGGTTCTGTGATTAAGAGCAACATGGAAGAACCACCGGGGGCATTTGTCGATATTCAGAGAGAGGAGAGGTAAATGATGTAGAAGCTACCAAACTATTTTATGGTGTAAAACTGTTGTTTCTGTGTGAAAACAAAAAGAAAAAGGCAGTTGCTGTCAATCAGCAGTTCATCATTTTTGTTTTCGTTATTTATTTTCCTTTTTTAGATCAACATAGGAGTGTTGTTGTTTTTTTCTAACATTAAAAAGAAAACTGGAATCTAAATTTTCTGAGATCATGCTTTTTGGTTACTTTTTTCTACAGACACAAGAAATGCCTTGGCTGTTATGCGGTGCTGACCTCTATCAAGTCAATGATCCAGTCATCCCACACCAGTGCAACACCGAAATTGGCCAACATCTTCCGAGAGATTATGCTTCTAATGACCAGCATAGAGTAACTTAGAAATCACGTAGACAGAATGAGTTTGGAAAGCTCTAGAATGATATTTTTATCTATGGCATTTTTTTTTTCTGAGAATGCCACAACAAAAACATCCTGATATTAGTGCCGTAGGTTTGGCAGGGCCCCAACAGGATATTTCAGGTGATCCAGGAGAGCTTGCTTGGAAAACAGTTAGAGCTGTGCACTGTCATGCACTCACAGGTGAACTATAAAGATCTTGTGACATCTTACGGTGATGGAACATCTGGATTGTGTGAAAAAAATAATTTTCATGGAATCAACTTTTTTAAAGCTTGCACCAGGAGAAGTCATATATTTATCAGTGTGTCCTGATGAACATTTTTTTTGAGCTTGCACCTGGAGGAGTCGAGTATTTATCAGTGTGTCCTAAGGAAGATGTTTCTAAAAATCTGCTTTGCCCTATCTATGAGAGGTTATAGCTCATCTCACTGAAACTATGCAGTATTGTGATAAAAAGTGCTTCTTACTTGTGGAAAGTGGATTGAAAGTATGCTTGAAATGACAGAGATGTTTAAAATGACCATGAGGAAGGAGCTGGGCAGGTTCTATTTTTCTGAAAAGTTGTATGTTGAATCTTCATATTGTAATTTTACCGTCTCATATGCTCTTTAGCTTAGTATTATGGTTTTATCATGTTCCAGTTTTTTTCTTTTTTTTTTTATGGAGTTGGGGAGAGAAAGAAAGACACTTTTTATGAGAGCTTTTTTTTCTTTTCTTTCTTTATTCTTTTTGAATTTTCTGAAAATGAAGACCAAATACTTTCAATAACAAGTGAGAGTAATCAATAGAATAAACTCGCCCAGATCTCGTCATTGGTATGTTAGTGCAAATTTGAAGACATGAGCAGAAGTAATGAATTGAAAGCATTTGGCCTGAATGAGCGTAATTGTAAATGTTAACTTTACTGTGTTGGAGGCTGTAGAATTTAGAGACAAATGATGCATTGAGAAAAGAAAAGTTTAATCTATGTTTGATGTAAAGAAAGCAAGAGGGGGGTCTTTGTTTTTAAGATTTTAATAACTGCATCCCATCTAATCATAAATCCTGCAAAGAAATGATTTTATTTTTGGCAAAAGGGGGCTGATAACAGATAGCTTTGGGTCATAAATTTGACGAGTTACAGGTCAATGATTTAAATCTTAAATATTAAGTGAAACAGAAATTGAGGTACCAAAGAGTGAAACTAGTGAATGTTGGAATTCTCAGCAGTGTAGTTTTGATAAACGTAGAGTGAGAATGCATTGGTCGCTCACAATATTAGTTTGAAGTTATAAATCCAGACAAATTAGTCGATCTAAGATGTGCCAGCCTAAGCAGTATGTCAAAAATGTCCTTCACAATCCACTTCATTCTGTCTGGACTTTATATATTTGTGACAACAAAAAAACATTTGTCAACTTATATCGGCGAAGGATGAGGTCGTTAAAGTAATGCTAGAAAATTGCCACTGACAGACGTAATTCTATCGCCTTATCTCATCAGACTCTTCCCCTGTGTTTCCTATTCTTGTACCTTGCTTGTATTTCCCCCAGCTCATTTTTTACATCAATAACCCTGTTGTTTCTGCACTTTATTAAGTTTCAGTAGTTTTTAAAGCGGATTTTAATGGTTTAGTAGGTAGAAACTCATTGCGGAGCTAGATAACAGAGAGTCTTCAGAGAAGAAACCCTCCTTGTAACAAGTATTTAGGCCCTTAACTTCTGACATTCTAAGGGAACTGGGCCACACCCAGGTCATGAATGCCAAGTTCTCCCTGTTATCTTTTTTTTTGCACAGCGTCAGGATTCGTACCCACACCCTCATCTCTTGATGGATTGCTGATTCAGGTACTGCACCACTTCACCAACTGGTCCTGCATTTTTTAATCTTTATGAAGGAACCTCTCATTTCTTCTGCTCCAGATCCATCAGGAGCTGTTTTCAGCTTTTTCCACCAGTAACTTTAGAGCTTTTGTTTTATTGTCACATATTGAAAGTTTAGTCAGATGGTCGTATATTAATGACCCTATGAATCCTCTGGCACCAATCTCAACGGGCATCACCACAGCTTTGTAGCCAGCATCTTCTAGCTCTTTGGTCAAGTTCAGGTATTTCTGTCTTTGGTAGATGTAGGCCTCTTCCATTCTGTTTTCATATGGAACTATTAGCTCCACCATGATCAGTTGTGTGGAAGCTGAATGGATCACAATATCCGACCTTAGTCTTGTTTCTTTGACAACACTGGAGTGACTGTCCCATTCTGGGAGGTCTGCTGACACATCTCAATCGTCATTACTGTCAAGTACGCATTTTCTCTGGTTTGTTGTCCTCACCGGCCTTCCATGCCTCTCTCAGTTGTGAATATCAACGCTTTTTAGGGAGAGTAGTTGAGGTTTGATTAAAAGGAGTACAAGTTATACCAAACTTTATGCCCATATCTATTACGTCTTGTACATGAAGAACTGGGTCTTCATCAAGTATTACGTATACAAGTGAGAGCAAAGCACACCCCATTGCTTCTCTTTTTTCACTATACCAATCAGCACCTAGTCTGAGATCAGAAATAGTCATTAGCAAAGCACTCTATTGAAAAAAAAAAAGGCATTTTGGAGGTAAAAGTTATCTAAAAATTTGGACACTCGGATTTTGAATTAAATGCATTTGACTGAAAGTGGAGGGAAAAAAGTTAAGATAATTCAAGGAGAAAATTTGAGACATAAAACTTATCTAAGGTTTGAAAATGTGCACTCTGTCCATTTAAATGAACTCTACTGAATTTTCAAGTGAGGTTGTGCACCATTTGAAAATAAAATAAGAGCCCACAATCTTGCAATTATTATATATTCCTTTTTTTCTTTGAAATTCTAATTTGTGTTACTTTATAAAAATTCAATATGAACCGTTATCTCTCATTGATCCAGTGATGTACAGAATCGCTTTGAGATTGATTCTGTATCGTTTGTGTGTGTTTTGCTTTCAAAATGTTACCCTTACTCTCTCACACCTAATTGATTCTCCAATGAACAATCTGTTATGATATGCTGTTGATGCTTCCTGAGTTGTAAAGCTGGAACTTTTAATCTGTAAATTAGTGGAAAGAATGATCTTTCTTATGATGCACTCTATAAAACTCTTTTTCCCAGCGTTAAAGATTGAATGTTAGACAGCTTAAATCCTAAATTTAGGACCTGAACTGTAATATAAATTTATTCTCAAAAGTTAATCATTAAATACATTGTGAATACAATTGTTATTGACAAGGGTTCATATCTCCTTTTTTGGAAGAGAACTGTAGGAGGAAAGGCCATCCCATACCATAGAGTTGGGAAGATACATCTTTGTTTTCTCATAACACACTTTGGTTTTTACGAGATATTATGCTAGCCTACTAGGTGATAACAAAAATAAAATATCTGCAAAAAAATATATATGTATAGCTGTTAACCATATCTTGTTGTTGATGAAACAAATGTCTGAAAGGTTATCAAGTTAACAGCCTTATTGCCTGCCTTCATCTTTGCGTAAAGTGATCAACGCATTCCAAGAAAACTCCTGGTTTGATGTTTTGCCCTTATTTTTCTACTCATCTTTTCTCTTTAAAAAGTTCATATTCAATATTCACACAGTTGCCATGACCCTCTGTTACATTCTTCACAAGAATGTGTTTTTTTTAATACTTTCCCTCTCCCCTCAATTCTGTATTTTTTTTTATCTCATTCTTTCATCTTTGGCATGACTCCTGTCTTTTGTCTTTCATCTTGCTATAGACCAATTTCTATGCAGGTAATATACATTGTTTTTGCATATACCGTATTCGCTCTAATAGTAGCGCCGGGCACGTGAAAATGAAGAGGGGGGGTGCGTCTAATGGAATGTTTTGGATGACTTTCTTCAAAGACAAAGTGCCGCCGTTTCCGCCATCGCCGCCCCCCCCCCCTCTCTAGTTAGTTTTAGAGTGCCATGGTTGGGTGTCATTCCAGTCCGATGACTACGAGGACTGCAATAGTCCAGGACATTAACCTCAGATGCCTTTGACATCCCCAATTTGAGATGACAATTGCAGTATCATAGGCATTCATTGTTTACATGTGTTGTCTGTTGTTATCATCAGATCTATCGCTTAATAAATGTTTTGAGTTTGAGTTTAATAAGAATCTTTTGTTCTCGAAAGTGGTGTTTTTTAAGTGTTGCTTGGATGGGAAAGGGGGGGAGGGCGTTTATTAGAGATGGCGCTACTAATGGAGGGAATACGGTATATGCTTCTTTCCTACTTTACTTCCAAGGCAGTTTTTTTCACACCAACCACCTGTTTTTTGTTAAACTTTGTATTTATATCCTTCTTATTGATATTTTCTATTTTTAGGGAAATCTTTAGAAAATAATTTTCAAAAAAAATCTATGGATTAAATTTATCGAATATGCTATGAGCTGATTGTTGCTACACTGTTATTGTCAATATTATATTGAAGTTCAAAGTTCAACAGGTATGGATGGATGATATCAAAGGCTACCATCAAGCTGGTCATACAATAATGCTATCTAAACCTGTCATGTCAATCAGTTTGTGAGCTTGTCTGTCCTCATACAGAGAAATGGCTAATTTTATTAAGTTTTTGGGGTCTGAATTGCTGTTATCTCTTGCACCTGTTATCAGAATTTTGAGATTACAAATGTAATTTATAATATCAACATGATCTTTTTTTGACATATGAAAGAAGCCTAAGAATTTCTTTTTTTTTTTTTTTCTGTAATATATTTTTTTTAACTTTCTTTTTAAAGCTTCCATTATTGAATTTTGACCTTGCCACAAATCAGTATTTAGTCTGTGTACATGTTTCGTATGTTTGTATAACATTTGCATTGTTGAAACTTTTCAATTCATTTTCACAGGGTTCATTTTAATTAAACAGGGTTCTTCCAATGTCTAGCTGTTGAAGAAAAACAATAATTTTGATTACAAAGTGACTTAGTTGGCCATTGACATAGGATTGCTTGCTTTAGTCCAACAGTTTTGAACAGCTATGGCAAAACAAGATATTACAGAAACTCTAATTTGGACCTTTACAAAAAGATTCTCACAGTTCAGGTCTATGCTTCTAATGATGTTTCACAACTACACATGGAGGAAAGAGCGAATGTAGCAAATTTAAATTCGGAAACATTAATGGTTAAAAGACTTTTCTTTCTCACTCTTCAAATATAAACAAAATCTTGTTAATATTGGTAATTATAATAAATATTTTCATTTGATTTTCTTGTATAGGAAGCAAAACACAAATTGTATATATGCCAATACTTTTGACTCCGAAATCTGTAAGTCTTTAGAACCATAAGAATATTGTAAATGAGGAGTAGGGACTGGTCTTTATGATATATATACCCAACATTCTTTGTAACCAATTCTTATGTATCCCAAAACCACTGTGTAAACTAATTCTAGCCATACAATTAATCAAGTGACAATCTCACGAAATTGACTCGGAACAAACACCTTAGTAAATTCTTTCTTTAAAAAGATGTCAAGCGGTGTTACATTGCATTTTTTTTTCTGCTCAGTAGTTACAATTTAAACATTGTTTAACATGCCTGTTTTTCCCTTTTGAGGAGAGTCTGGGCTGCCATGCAAATTTTTGAGGTTTTATATATTTGGGTTGTCTGCTTTTTACATAGCAGGACAGCTTGAGTCAAAGCTCTGTGTGAGCCCTACAAAGATTACATTCTTGAATGTGGGTACACATTATCATAATTTATCCTAGAATGAATTAACCTGGCTGTTTTTGGTTAAATATACATCTAATTATATATTTGTAGGGGATTTCCCTATGATTCCTCTCAAAATTTTATCAGTATAGGAAGACGGAAATAATATATTGTTACTTTTGTAGGCCTGCAAGTGCTGAAAAGGCATGCTATTGACTGAGTGAAGAGTGAACCATTTTTCAAATTAATGCCTGTCTTGTTTACTATTTGCAAGTGTGTTGGTTGATGCATCTGATTGTGTTAGGATAAAATACATTTTTTTTGTATGAGATCATTGGCTTCATTAACTTTTGTTTTGTAAAGAAGAGTAAAGTGCAGTATGATAGAGTTTTGGTAGCGATGCCGGAAAAAGTTTTTCCTTAATTGAAACTTTTGGATGAGTACTTTTTTATGCCGGTTTGAATCATATTGTCATTGTTGGATGAGTTTGGGACCTCATCTTTTCATCTGTGTCGCAGGAGATTATCTTGTAATGAAAAGGCTGTTTCAAACTATTAGCGTTGATACGATATTAGTTTCTGGCATTTATTGCAGTACTTGAATGGTAAGTCTTGAATGTCTTTTACCTGTACATTTCTTAAATCTTAATTGAAATTAATCAAATTGTTGCCAGAGTGTAATGACTGAGCTATTGACTGTGAATTGAAGAAGTCTTGTTGAAGCTATTTACCTGATAACTCTCTCAGCTGTACAGAACATATAATATAATATATATATATATATATATATATATATATATATATATATATATAAAAATAAATTATAGGTAATGCAAACCTAAGAGGTGGGTTGAGTGAAGCTTTTCTCTCATCTCGGTACAGATGCAAGCTATAATAGCTTATTTGTCAAGGGCTAAGATATGTGGATGAAAAAGCTTAAAAAATTGAAGCCTTTAAACATAATTTTTTGCTTTGTATAATTGCAATGCAAAGTGAAGGAATAAAGTGGTGTTTTCCTACAAATCATTGTGTTGTGTGAACTTCATGGCAAAGAAAGAGAATGCACTTCAGATAACAAAAAAATGTAGAAACATGTCGTTCCTTGACAAATTTTTAAAATTTGTTTTCAATTGAGAGATGACCTGCAATTTTACGGCTCAATGACTAGTTTTGAGTAAAATATTCTCTGGTTGGATCCACACAACAAAATCTTGCTGCCAGTCATGATATCTCTGTTTCAGTTAGAGCCATAGTTTAAGTGCTGAAAGTTTAAACATTCCATTTTTTTAAAAACCCGATTTCAGCTATTCTTTCCTCTATTTGGTAGTTGAAGAAATATAATAATAATAAAAAAAAAGAACGAAAATGAAATTCCTTTAAAAAAATACAAAGAACAACTTAAAATTGAAACAACACAAAGAAATTTAAGACAAGTCAGGAACTGGAAAGAATTTTAAACCAAAACTTTATTTACTCTCAGGCACTGAATTTGTTTAATTTTAATTCTATCTTTTTATATCATGCATTAAAGAAAATTCTATTAGTCAAAACTGCTGGATCCCAACCATCAAAGCAAATCAGACTCTCTCAGATTTAGCCAATATTACACTCATATGAACATAAGGAATCCCATAGTTAGCAGACACACAGGATTAGTAATTACCAATAAAGAAGTCAAACTGTCATAGATCAAGCGTTCCTAACTCAAAATGCTAAGCTTATGCCCATGGTTGAAAAAGATGTGCCCTATAACAATAATAAGAAAAGGAATGCTCATCAGAACCCTTCACAAAAGAAGACAAAAGCTTACCCTTAAGACAAAAGCTTACCCTTAAAAGATTACCTTCTAAGAGACTTTTACCCACCAGAAAATAGGAAGTATTACACATTATCATCGAGAAGTTTATAGTGGAAGGTCATAGAAAATGTACCCTACAACCATTGTTCATAACCGATACAGCATGAATGAATAAAGTTTAGTACTCATCTCCCAAAAAATATTGAAAAAAAAATTAGGGTTAACTGCGTACTTAAGGAAACGAGGGTCAAATATTTTTGGAACATCCAATTATCTTGCATGAAAAAAAATTAATTGTACCATATGAAGTGCTGAAACTACAGATGGATTCAGTGAGCTATAAAAGTGATTCTTCAGATGCAGTCAGGATTTTCCTGTAGCAAATAACAACTGGATGGCTAAAAAATATTTTGCACCTTTTTAGAAGAATCCAACCTATTCTTAGTTTTCTTTAAATATGGTGGTAGGTCCCTACAGCCCTTGTTATTAAGAGCATAAAATTGCACAAAATATAAGTCACAGTGTCTTGGTTTTCAGAAGACAAAATATTTTGTTCATATGTAAAATACATAAAGGTTTCTTCATGAAATTCACATTAATTGCTCACTAATAAGTTGCATTCCTGATGCTGGTAAAAGCTTGAGATCTTATGCAAAATGTGTCATAAATGTGTCATACATGTGTATGGTGGATACAGTAATATTATGTAATTAATGTAGATGATACAATACATGTACTTTGGATACACCACATGTATGAATAATACAAAGTCAATCAAAATGTATATTATGACACATCATCCCACGGTAAAAAAGATGGAAAAAAAAAAAAGAATTGTTCACCCCTCTAGTCCAAAAATGTTGGAATGAGTTAATTATTGCCACCACTCCTGCTTGCAAATTTTATTTGATGATAAAATCAGTGAAGAAATATATTAAGAGGTATGCTCAACCAATAGATTGATCGTCTCATATAAATTGATTCTGATCAGTCTTTCATTTTAAGATGATGGAGAGCTCATTTCTGGCACAATGCTATCTAACTATAACATTCTCTTTATCAGAATGGAATAGCTTCAACGTAAATGTTCTTTGATGGATATAGAACCTATGAGAAGTTTTCCTTCAGATACAGCTTTTTGGCTGATTGCTAGATGAAAAGCCTGTTTAGATCCGCTGTTGGTCAATTGTTTGATATGGCTTGCCAACTCTACTAAAAGGACAAAGACATCAGTTGCCAACACTATCATATTATTTAAATTTTAATTTAACACAAGCTTTACTGTAGCCAAGAGTGCAAGGGGTCAAATGAATTTACTCAAAGCTCAGTAGGTATAAGATTCCACAGGTCATCAGCATACTAGTCGTGCTTCATACTGCAACCATGTGGACAAGTCCATGAGAAAGTGCTCTCTTTCAAACTTTACCGCCTGACAATTTTGGACTTCTAAAATGTATTCACACTACATTCATACAAGGTGGTCTCAGGCAATTTTTTCCAATCACTCAAATCCTTATCAGGAGTTGTAAAGACAAAATTGTGAACTCAACCATCAACCACGGATATGATTGACTGGGGTAAAACTCCTCTAAACATTCTTCTCTTCTCAATCTTAGTAAATACCCTGTTCTGTATATCTTTTGACATAAAACTTAAAGAATATAGGGATATTTTTTTCTATTTTTTTTTAAATAAATAAAAAATTGTGCGACTTATTAAATCCCAATTTAAATATTTTAAAATCTTTACACAATGACTACCACTGCAGTAAGATGTTTTTGTTTTGCAATTTTTTCAAGAAAGAAAAATTCATTTCTTTCCAATTGACCATTAGACACTGAAAATACACAATATATCACAGGCTGTTTATTCCTGGATAGAGAAATAAATCCTACATGTCATCTTGTATCTACAAGAGTTGTATGAGCTACTAAGTAAAGTTAATAGAAAATAATAATAATAATAATAATAATAATAATAATAATAATAATAATAATAATAATAATAATCATGGTAGTATTAGTAGTACAGATTATTTTTAGAATGCTCTCCCTAAAAAATTCAGTTCAGAACGTTTTTACACTTTAGATTTTTTGATACAACTACTTCCACCGGTACTTAGTAACATTGCATTTTTGTTTTTGTTTTTTTACTAATTATCATTTCTGAATCCAATTCTTTATCTTACAATGCAAATTAAAAATATCCCCTACCCCTCTTGTTTTACTGTTATTATTTCATTTGTTCAATGGAACTTGATTTTTTTTGTTACACATTATGGAGTTTATGATACAATTGAAAAAGATTGAATAACAGTAAAGAGAAATCATAAGTACTTCAGGTTAGTTTTTTTCACTGGGCAATACCAAATTTTCTAAAGTTTGCTTTTTTTTTCTTCATTAATCTGCCTGGATGAGGTTGGAATAATAGTCAAGGAAAAGATTAAAGGAAAATTAGCACAATAAGTCATGCAGTATTCATCCCAAAGGCTCTATGAATTTTCTATAATACAAACTTATGTTAAAAATGTCACCTTTTATCCATTTTTTTTTCACCCTGAACTGATTTTTTTTTCACTTGTGCAAAGTTTAAAAAAAAAGCAACCAAGAGATCTTCAAATACAATAACATGAAATCTTGACACTCATGCCTAATATCCTAGCTCAGCTCAAAACTTTAATAAGCAGCAGAATCAATGTGATCTCCAAATGATTTTATGATTCAATCACAAAAAAAATGACAGCAAAACTTGTTTTACCTTGTTCAGGCACAAATTAAAGACGCAAGAAAAAAGAAAGATGTTACAGTGCTGCCTCTCATACTAAGTCAAAAGGAAAAGATAGGCAATGCAAGAATAACTGAGAGAATAATAGAAAAATTCCCTCAAAACAATTAGAAGCCAATGTGTATATATAAACAGATAGCATTGGATTCAAATCTCTTTCTTCTTGCATGTTATTTTAGGGTTCTTTCCTGTACAATTTCTTTCAATATTATGCGATAGAAAAAGAATTCAAGACATTAAGGACAATTCCAGGTGTGTTAAGATGGGTGACTAGTGTAGAATATTCCATGATTCTGTCGATGAAATGGATGGTTAGAATAATTATGAGGTCATAAAATGATCTTAATGAGTAAACCTTGGGAATCCTTCCCAAAGTCTGGACAGTGGAACATATACAATATTTTTTAAGGAATAATTTTAGACTTATCTTTGATAAAACAGTCATATTTTCCCCAATGAGCCATTATCCACATATGCGCGACTGACATTGTCCTGAACTTTTGTTTTAATGACAGCGGCTCACATTATTTTACTTTATAATAAAAGTTACAAGGGGAAATTTAATAACTCTTTAATCATTCATATATTGAATAACTATGGATGGACACTAAATGGTAATAAGGAATGATTCTCTTTAAAGTACTTTTAAGCTATACATTTTATTTTCTCTTTCACACATAGGTTTTGTTTGGCTTATTGTTCGTATTATTTAATTAAGGGTAAGTACATCTCAATAGGCTAGCCTAGGTAAAAATAATCTTAAACTCTAGAGTTCAAGCATGATTCAAAGCCCCAAAAGCTCTCTGGTTTTTGTTGAAGAAGATTTGAATCTCAAGGACAAAAGAGTGTCATATCTCTACCAACCTTTATGAATTACATTCAATCCAAATAAGTTATATGTCACCATATTATGTTTATCATTCTTAATACTTGAAACGATGCATTTTCCTGGGTTTCTGAATGGTGTAAATTGCATGAACAATCAGCATTCTGTAAAAAAAAAAACATTTTTTTTTGACATAACACAAAGACTAATTTATCAATGTTCAAATAGTTTTTCCACATTCAAAATTGTCAAATGTGACTCATTCAAAATGACGAAAACACATGACATATTTTCACACAATACATGAGGAATAACATTATTTTTAAGAACTTCAGTATACTATTTTTGGTTACAATATGGGTTAGAATCATTCACACAGGTATAGATTTAGGTCTTACTTTAGTTGAGTGATTTGAGTAAAGTCCATTCAAAGATCTATTTAAAAATATGCTCAATTTGATACATGAAATTCATTGTATATAAGTGATAAGTGATTGTTTCAGGTTTTAAAATTCAATTTCTAAAGAACAAAAACCACATTGGCCTTTTCAACTTGGAGGGAAGCTAATGCCTCTATCCCTATGTAAAGAAAGAAGTAATTTTTAAAAGTCTTCACATTCCCTAAGCTTAATCTGTTGTCCTACAATTACATCAGAGAGAAGAAAAATGCTGGAAAGGCGAAAGTAGCTCTGCTAACAATTATGAGCAGAATCATAATATGGCATCCAATTCTATGGAAATAAACTGCTGCGGACCACCTAGGCTAAAAAGAGAATAAAATCTTATTTTTAGCCTAGCCGTCTAATGAAGATGGGCAGGAATCCGTTAAAAAAAAACCATAGGGTTTTCTAGTTTTGGCTGGCTTTAAAGCAGTTGATGTCACTTGACTCTCTCTATATATGGGCTCTAAGGCAATTCAAAATGAACATGATTGATAAACTTAATAGCCAAGAAAACTCCTTTTCCGACACTGAATATTTTTTTTTATTTTTTTTTCCACTCAGTCTTGACTGAGCTGCTTGCTGCGGCCTGCTTGATGAATTTCTCGCAGGATATCACGGAGGAGCTGGCTCATCCACAAGCCAGACATTGGGGCAGGGGTGGGGTATGTGGCCGGTCAAACATCACTGACCCAGGTCAAGAACCTGAAGCTGTGGTCTGCAGACCAAGCGAGGACTGGTACACTGTCACTGAGGCTATATGCTGATTTGTCATCACCTAAAAATAATGATAAAAAAGGGCAAACAGTTAAAAAAAAAATTCGTTTCCTCTGATGATTTTGCTAAATCATTTATCAACATTGACATGAATTCAATCAATAGATTTGTCCAGTTGTTTTTTTTATACAAGTATTGTTCATTTGACCTTTTGTGTCGATCTCTCCATTTGTCCAACTGATCTTTAAAATTCGTTCCATAAAAATTTTTTAGTATCATAAAAAAGTAGCTGTGTGAAATCCTAACATAACATGCCAAGCCTTCCTGTGAAACAAAGAATAAATTAATTGTTATGGAAGACTAGCAAAGGTGAACTACTTAAGAATATTATTCAACGAAAAAAAAAAAAAAATTTAAGATGGTGAAGCTGTAAAAAAAAAGGTGTGGCGTTTGGACTTTTAAATCTTGGACAATGATAAAGACTAACCCGTGACAAATGTATACATCCGAGGTTGTGAATAGAGCTCACCACAGAGACGTTGAGGAGACCAAGAGCTTACTTTCTCAGTTCAGACTTATTTCTCGACACAGTCGGATGATACTTTAATAATTTAATAAAACCAGAAAACCCAAAGGTTCAAACTGTGTTTCTTATTAATTGGATAAGTGCTACACTGGTGACCCTGACGTGATAGTTGATCTGGATTTTTTTTAGATCTAGTGTTAAGCCTCCGACATTTCAATTCATTATGTCTATCGAGGCAGTAGCACTTAAACTTCCAACTTTTTGGACGACGTGCCCGCTGGCATGGTCAGCGCAAACCGAAGCACAGTTTGCCTTACGCAACCTATCATCTGATGTTGTAGCTGCTCTAGACTCACAAACAGCAACTAGAGCTTTGTCAGAGATCGCCTCTCCACCTCTAACCAACAAATATGAGGCCCTTAAATAATTTTTATGTTCGGCTTTCGGGCTTTCAGAAACAGAAAGGGCTAATACGTTATTAGACCTTAGCGGGTTAGGCGATAGAAAGCTCTCAGAACTCATGGACTCAATGCTTGCTCTCTTAGGGGACCATAAACCCTGTTTTATTTTTAAACATATTTTTTCGACAGTTACTGGAAAAAGTCTGTGTCCCCCTAGCAAACTCACCAAAAACAGATTTAAGAATGTTGTCCCTTGAAGCAGACAGAATTCTGGCCTCACTCAGTCCAGAGTGTAATTTGAGCGAATCGTCTGAGGTGAGCACAGTTTGCTGGTTTCACAGACGGTTTTGGTCGAAAGCACAACGCTGTGACCCCACCTGCAAACACTATTCAAGTTTTACACATAATCACAGGCAGAGAAATGCTAAAGCGCTACATATTGCCGTTTCAACTTCAGAGAACCACAAACATGCGCAGCTTTTTGTGACAGACAGAATTTCTAAAAGGTGCTTTCTAGTTGACACAGGAGCCCAAGTTTCTGTTACTCCAGCATCTAAACTAGACAAGAAAACAGGATCCAGAGGACCTCCTTTACAAGCTGCTAATGGTTCTACCATAACGACTTATGGTACTCGCATCGTTTGTCTTCGTTTTGGTCAACGCAATTTCCAAGCTCTGCTAATCGCAGCAGATGTCAGCCGACACTCCTTGGCGCTGATTTTTTACTAACACACAACTTGCTTGTCGACATGAGGAAACGTCGCTTGATAGAAGCAGACACATTTTCAGGCATTCCCTGCTATATCAGTACAGTTCAGCCAACCAACCTCACACTTGTCGAGCCTTCAAGTAATAAGTTCCGAAAGCTCCTAAATGAATTCCCGGATCTGCTGAAACCAACATTTTCAACTGCGGAGGTTAAACATGGTGTACATCACTTCATCCCAACTAAAGACCGTCCTGTCTTCGCCTGAGCTCGTCGCCTTGCTCCAGACAGACTAGCAATAGCCAAAAAGGAGTTTTCTGAGATGGAAAAGATGGGCATTATCAGGAAATCAAGCAGCCCGTGGGCATCTCCTCTCCATATTGTATCCAAACCAAACGGTAGCTGGCGCCCATGCGGCGACTACAGAAAATTAAACGATGTCACCGTGCCAGATCGGTACCCCATTCCCCATATCCATGACTTCCCGTCCGGCCATAAAGGAAAGACTATCTTCTCGAAAATCGACCTAGTTCGTGGCTATCATCAGATTTCAGTCGCCCCTGAAGACATTCCTAAGACAGCAGTGATCACTCCATTTGGTCTGGAGCCTTTCGGCTTAAAAAGTGCTGCCCAAACGTTTCAAAGACTTATGGATTCTGTCCTTCAGGACATTGATTCAACTTTTGTTTATCTTGACGACATCCTCAAAGCAAGTTCGACAGATAAGGAACACACGGATGACTTAAAGGCTGTGTTTAGTTTGATAGATCATGGACTTGTAATTCGCCTTGAAAAATGTCTTTTCAGTGTCTCTTCCCTGGAATTCTTGGGGCACCAAGTATCAAAGAAAGGATCAAGTCCAACCCAAGCCAAGGTTAAAGTCATACAAGCATTCCCTCAACCATCAACTGTGAAAGGATTACAAGAGTTTTTAGGTATGATTAACTTTTACCACCGTTTTTTGCCTAACATTGCTGCCACCCTCAGTCCTCTTTACAGGGCAATAAAGTCATCTAAGCCTCGACGAGAGCTTTTGTGGTCACAAGAGATGAAACAGGCTTTCCTAAACGGTAAAACTGCTTTGGCTAATGCAGCAATGCTGGTCCATCCTTGCACTGACAGCCCTTTAGCTCTTACTTCTGACACTTCAGATGTGGCCGTTGGCGCCGTCCTCGAACAGTTCAACAAGGGTCATTGGGAACCTTTAGCCTTTTTCAGCCGACAACTACGAAAAGCAGAAATAAAATACAGTGCTTTCGACCGAGAATTACTTGGAGTATATTTGGCAATTCGTCACTTCCGTTTCATGCTTGAAGGACGGAATTTCACCATTTACACAGACCATAAACCACTAGTGCACGCCATGGCAAAAACAACAGAACTATGTCAGCACGACAACAAAGACATCTCTCTGCCATTTCCGAGTTTAGCACCGACATAGCACACGTCTCTGGTAAAAACAACATCGTCGCCGACTCTTTGTCTCGTTCCAGAACCACCAACGCAGTTTCCTTGGGCATAGATTACATAGCAATGGCTAGAGCCCAAGCTGCTAGTATTGACATACAAGCTTACAAGACAGCCTTCACTTGCCTAGAGATTACCAATACAAGATTGAACGAGCACGGACCAGGAGCTTGTGTGTGATGTTTCAACAGGCCGTCCACGTCCGATTGTACCTCCTGATTTCAGACACACAGTGTTCGACATTGGTCACAATCTCTCACATCCAGGAGTCAAAGCCACCCTCAAAATGGTCTCAAACAAATTTGTTTGGGACGGGATGCAGATGCAGGTCAGTAGATGGGTGATAGAATGTCATCACTGTCAAAGTTCGAAAATACAAAACCACACAAAAGCTCTGCTAGAACACTTCTCTGTACCGGAGAAAAGATTCTCACACATAAACATTGATATTGTTGGGCCTTTACCTTTTTCTTCTGGCTTCACATATCTCCTGACAATTATCGACCGCAACACACGCTGGCCAGAAGCTATTCCACTACGAGGCATTACAACACCCGAGTGTGTGCATGCTCTCATTACTGGCTGGATTGCTCGTTTCGGGGTCCCTGGAGATATTTCGTCAGATCGCGGGTCACATTTCACATCATCTTTATGGAGTGAGATAGCGGCTCGCCTCGGAGTCAAGTTTCACCGGTACCACCATACATCTGCGTATCATCCTCAGGCAAATGGGATGATCGAACTTTTTCATCGAACTCTCAAGACAACTCTAAAAGCCCGTCTCACCGGTCCAAATTGGGTAGAAGAACTACCTTGAATACTTCTCGGGCTCAGAACCACACCAAAAGAAGACTTAGGTTATTCCTCAGCAGAGCTTGTTTACGGTGAGCCTTTGACAATGCCAGGTGAACTAGTTCCACCTAAATCTGCAAAATCGATGGATGACTTACTGCTGAATTTCAGGTTGAACATTCCACTTTATGCACCTCGTCCGGCCTCCCATCACACTTCTGCTAGACCCTACCTGTCCCCATCTTTGTTAGACGCAAAACATGTGTACGTCCGACGAGATGGCTCTAAAGGGCCGTTACAGAGGCCTTATTTGGGTCCTTAAGCAGTTCTGACTCCAGGAGACAAAGCTTTCCTCATAGACATTGGCGGTCGTGCTGAACGAATCTCAGTCGATCGCATCAAGCCAGCGTTTTTCGATCCATTTCAACTGGTTATACTGGCTAAACCTCCTCCACGTGGTCGCCCTCCAGCCAAACAGAGTCATCCCTCATGCAGTTATCCATCAGACTCAAGCACCGCCTCTAAGCATCAGCAAGCTATGTCGCACCCTGCTGTTCAGATGTCTTCGCGTACAGGTCGCACTATTCGACCGCCTATGTGATACCAGTGACTCTTACGGTGTCAGTCTTTGGGGAGGCCTGTGTGGCAATTGGACTTTTAAATCTTGGACAATGATAAAGACTAACCTGTGACAAATATATACATCCAAGGTTGTGAATAGAGCTCACCACAGAGACGTTGAGGAGACCAAGAGCTTACTTTCTCAGTTCAGACTTATATCTCGACACAGTCGGATGATACTTTAATAATTTAATAAAACCAGAAAACCCAAAGGTTCAAACTGTGTTTCTTATCAATTGGATAAGTGCTGCAAAGGTATAGAAAAAAAATAGTACTAAGATGAACTTAAACAAAGGTCTTGAGTTCATGAGACCTTCAGTGGTGATGAATTCACTTGTTCATACTGTTGAGAAGTAGTCAAAAAGCAAGTGGGAGCTGGAGGCAAAAAAATTGCTTTTGCGCTACAGCCTTCTCTCTACTGGGGCCGAAAGATATTGAGACCATCAGTTTATTCTAAGCCTTTTGTCACCTCTCACACCAGAGACAATACTGCCTCTTTTCCAAGTTTGATTGAGCAAATCCCAATAATGAATTAGTGTGCTTAGAATCCTTTCTGTCACATTGAATTAAGGTGGAACTTAAGGTTAACTAAGTTTGTACAAGGTTGATCTAGATCAATTTTGATATGACCATTCTTTTCTACATCTATGAATAAGAATATCAATTTTTTTCTTTGCTCTTTCTTTGAATTTGAGTTTCAGTCCACTTTGAAAATTTATATCCCACACTACATTTTTCTTGAGCATCATCCGATGTAACAATTAGTTACAAAGGTATCTTCAACTCTGATAAGTCATTGTCACAGTTTAAAAGATTTTGCTATGATATGCTTTCATTCTTTCAGTTTCATATGCGTGTTTTCAATCTTAAATCTGCAGATTGCAGAGAAACAATATTTCTGTCCATTGTAAACTACAAAAAACAAAATAACTTGTGCTAAGGAGTAACTCATGCCAAGCACTTACTGAAATGAGATTTGCTCTAGTTTTAGGCTAAAGTCCACTTATCACGTTTAACAATGAATTAAAGAAAAGAAAAAGTTACAAAGATATTATGTGAGTGTGTGTGTGTGTGCCTTAGATTTCCAGATATCGGCAGGACTTGCACCAAGACTGTTGTCATCGAGCAGAAAAATAGTCTGCTCGCCATAGCACTAGACAAAATCAGCCTGTGAGTGACAGAAATGGAGAAAACTGACACACACAAGGCTTGCCAATTACCTCAAATATCAAGTCCTGCACTCCATAGCAGAAGGTTGAGCCAAAGGGATTGCTGGTATTTGTGGAAGCTGATCTGTTTAGGATGACAGGACGTTGCTTAGGTGTCATTAGCACCTTCTGGACCTCGTCCCACTGGTTGGAGAAAATGCAAGGAAGAAGAGAAGACAATTGGATTTAAGGGCATTATCTACTATCGTGCATCTTTCTAATTTTAATTCTTTCATAAAGAATTAAAGCATTCTAAGAATTTAACACAAACCATATCAGTTAATAGTGTGCAAATATTTGTACACATCCAGATTGCATAGTAGTGAATCATCTAGACAATTTCTTCTAGTATGCAAACACAAACTTACATCTATAAAAAAAAATTTAATAGCTTTTTGTAAACTTAAGCTGGCTAAAATGAAATTTGAGGCTATTAAGCCAATGAATGTAAAAAGTCTACTTCCTGCACAATAGGTAAACACATGTGGCTGTGACAGCCATTGATTCCTGCAGTATGAGCTCACTCGAAGACTACACCATTTAGATCTTACTTTGATGGCAATAAACATTAGAAGTTTATCTGCTCACCAATCATATTTCACAATTTAGATCTTACTTTGACAGCAATAAACAGTAAAAGTTTACCTGCTGACCAGTCATAGACCAATGTTACAGATCTTAGTCTACCTAAAACCTTCTTGCTGACTGGTGACATTGCATACCTTTGGTTATATTATAAAAAAATTACATGGATGAATATATTTTATTCATAATAATCCTGATTTCTGAACAAAACAAGCATAGCTGAAAATGCTTTGAAAATAATCAACTTCTTTTTTGTTCCTGACCCACAATTGAGAATTTTATGATCGATATTGACTTTGAAGACATTTATGTTAAATTTTGTTTACATAAAATCACTCCCCATTGATCAATTTTCTATTTTCTGCAACATTTTGCATGATTTATTGAGCTGACGCTGGATATCATAGTTTTGACTTTATCAGGAATATTGCACTAGATTAATGTTTTCAACAAATTGGTTCCGCTGATCTGGTCTTTCATAAGCAACTACTCAGGGTCAGGTGCTTAGTGTAACTTTAATGCAACATTCTTTAGACCTCACAGTCTTTAACACCTGTCACTCAATAATCTCTTCCTTTTCTGCTTGAGTTTTAACTACAGATTTTCTATAGACAAAAAGAGAGTGATGTGGGTGGAGTTAAAACAATCAAAGCCAGAGATACAGAGAGGGAAGTGGAGACAGCTAGAGATTGGATTGCAAAATGAAAAGGAAATTTAATAGAAAGAAAGGAAGAAGAAGAGGGGATAATATAAAAAGAGGAGAGGCAGAAACAAAAAGAGTAGGATGACAAAAAAAAAGAAGTAGAAGAAGATAAACATGAAGCATGGGAATCTTCTTTGACCTTGGAGTAAGCCGTTATGACTAGCAGGTCATCTTCCATCACGATAGTCTGTGCTTGCCCCACTCGATTTGGCTCCACGACAATCGGCAGCTTAAACTCACATCGACAATATCTGGGACACAGACAGTAAAATAATGTATTAGTGGAAAAAAGGCCAGCGCATGATGTTTGGATTCCACACTTCTGTTCATCTATCATCATAGACCACCTTTTAGGTCTCAACTCTCTCTAGCTTAACAGGCATGAGATTCCACACACAGTTATGCCTCCTAATTATGTGTCATTACATCAGTCTGTAACTATCTGAGGCATTGAAAAGATTATAGTACTATTTTATCGTAGAAATCCCCCCCCTCCCTCTCCCTCTCCTAGCAAAAGGTTTATTTTGAACTAGAGTAAAAGTACATGGAGATATAATCACAGAAGCTGCTCTAACGAAAGATCTGTACCTGGAACAATTCTCCCTTGGTATAAAAGTTACGTCTGCTAGTGAAGAGCTGGACTTTCAGATATGAAGTTCTGGTTTCCAATTCTGGCTGCTGCAGAATCAAAGATCTTCTTACCAACCCCAACCAGCCCAACCATCTTAACTCATTAGTTAAGGATTACTATCTTACTGGGTACATTGCTCTCTGCCCCGCCATTAAGCAAGCAACATAGCAATCAACGTCCTTCCCTGTCTACTCACATATTAAAGTTGTATTCGCCAGGGTAGTTTGTGTGCAGCACAAATTTTTTCACTGTGTGGGTCACTGCATCAAATAAGATGTCCTGAAAAAGACACAAAAAGATTCATTTCTTCATATGAACATCTACAAACCTCCACTGAGAACCTCAATCTCATGGCTTGATTAGCTGGGAGAAGTCTTGTCTCTCAACCTGTGATGGCTGTGCATGTAAAGATTGCCACTATAAATAAGCTTCAGAGCTTTGCTTTTCTACCAAATGTTGCAAATACAAAGTATTTTGGTTTTGGTTAAAGAAATTGTAAATCACTTGAAAAACAATGCAATTCACGTAAAGTTACATCCAAAAGCTAATGAGAACTTAGAAAAATAAAAAGGGCTTTATGTCAAGTAAAAATGCCAACCCAATTTAGCTATTTTTACATATATTATAGTTAGGAAAAGGAAGAGTAAGGGGGGAGTGGGGGATGGGCACCTTTATCAAGATCAGTGAGAAGTTAATTCTTCAACCTGGTACTAAGGTTGTGCAACATCAATGAGAAGTTAATTCTTCAACCTGGTACTAAGGTTGTGCAACATCAATGAGAAGTTAATTCTTCAACCTGGTACTAAGGTTGTGCAACATCAATGAGAAGTTAATTCTTCAACCTGGTACTAAGGTTGTGCAACATCAATGAGAAGTTAATTCTTCAACCTGGTACTAAGGTTGTGCAACATCAATGAGAAGTTAATTCTTCAACCTGGTACTAAGGTTGTGCAACATCAATGAGAAGTTAATTCTTCAACCTGGTACTAAGGTTGAGCAACATCAATGATAAGTTAATTCTTCAACCTGGTACTAAGGTTGTGCAACATCAATGAGAAGTTAATTCTTCAACCTGGTACTAAGGTTGAGCAACATCAATGATAAGTTAATTCTTCAACCTGGTACTAAGGTTGTGCAACATCAATGAGAAGTTAATTCTTCAACCTGGTACTAAGGTTGAGCAACATCAATGATAAGTTAATTCTTCAACCTGGTACTAAGGTTGAGCAACATCAATGAGAAGTTAATTCTTCAACCTGGTACTAAGGTTGTGCAACATCAATGAGAAGTTAATTCTTCAACCTGGCACTAAGGTTGAGCAACATCAATGAGAAGTTAATTCTTCAACCTGGTACTAAGGTTGAGCAACATCAATGAGAAGTTAATTCTTCAACCTGGTACTAAGGTTGTGCAACATCAATGAGAAGTTAATTCTTCAACCTGGTACTAAGGTTGAGCAACATCAATGAGAAGTTAATTCTTCAACCTGGTACTAAGGTTGTGCAACATCAATGATAAGTTAATTCTTCAACCTGGTACTAAGGTTGAGCAACATCAATGATAAGTTAATTCTTCAACCTGGCACTAAGGTTGAGCAACATCAATGAGAAGTTAATTCTTCAACCTGGTACTAAGGTTGAGCAACATCAATGAGAAGTTAATTCTTCAACCTGGTAATAAGATTGTGCAACATCATCTAATCTAATCTAACTAATCAATGCACAAAAACTTAGATTGAGCGTGTCTGCCAAAAAAAATCTCTCACTCCTTCCGGCAAATAGCAATTCAGATAAAATTTTCTAGCCAAAAATGACAACTTAGTTTTCCAAAAACAAAGAGGTAATTAATACAATTTCTTTTAGTTTGAACAGGCAGGTAAATAAAAATCTGTTTTGAATACAAGAAAACGTTGGATGTGAATAAGTTTTTCATCACTAGAGCTTGAATAAGGACAAGGGAGGTAATTGTTAATAAAGAGTTGCAGTCTTGAAGAATTACCTAATAAAACAAAATTTTACCCTCCCCCTCGATATTGTATGTTATGGAAAGTCCCACTTGAAAAACTCAATCGCTGGCTGTTGTCAGCTGATTAAACTCGCACTACTCTCTACATTCTGCCCTAGCATACCCTTTCTTATTTTCTTTGCTGATAATTATGAACCTCATGCTCCAGAACTATAATAAAATATTTATTTCACGACGCGGTTTCTGTTCTGACCAAACCTGCTTTCAATATCAGCACAGTTGGGTGGTGCAACTAACCACAGTTGGGTTAAATCAACTACCAAATAATTTTGGCCAATAATAATGATTTGCACTGTTTTGCAGATAAAAGCTATGTTGACCAAATTACCCTAAAGATTCAAAATTTCAGAGACTTGTTACAACAGGAAGACTGCAAAAAGATTTGATTAATGAATCTCAAACTAAATGGTTAGTCATAATGTTTGTATTCGAAATGAGTGGACATTAAAAAGTCCAAGTTCTCAAGCATCTGCAATCAACTACATCGATAGTTAATAAAAGTAATGGGAAACTGGACTGAAGAGGTCTTAAATGATAATATCTTAGAACATATAACATTTTAAGGCACGTACCACACCCATTGTGAAGTAGTTGAAGAAGTAATCTGCACTATGAGCCCTGACATGCTTGTGTGCATCAGGCAGATGGATCTTCATTTTGTCCTCGGATTTGAAAAACTGGCGGCTGGGGCACCCTAAGGCACTCACTACATCCTGGAGGTTAATTAGATAATAAGATATATTGATGGGAGAGAGGGAAAGAAACATTATTGATTGGAGGGGGAGAGAGAGAGAGAGAGAGAGAGAGAGAGAGAGAGAGAGAGAGAGAGAGAGACAGACAGACAGACAGACAGACAGACAGAGACAGAGTGAGGGAGGGGAGAGAGAGAGACAGAGCGAGGGAGGAGAGAGAGACGGACACAGAGAGGGAAGGGAGAGAGACAGAGAGATACAAAGAGAGACAGAGAGGGAGTGGGGAATGGGGGAGGAAGGCACATTGAATGGGAAAATTTTTCTTTGTGTTGGGCTGGATATTTGGTGATGTTTTTCCCATGGCCTTGGTCCTACATCTCAGAGGGATCAATTTTTTTTTTCTGGTAATTAACTATCATTATTACCATAGACCTGAGAAGTCATACAACATTGGAGGAAAAAATCAAAAATAAAGAAAAGCAACCAACCTGAACAGAGTCACCAAAACGGACAATCCTCTCGACAGACTTCTTTCTCGGATCCACCAGCTTGCCTTGAACATTGCCTACATTGAAATTAAATTAAAAAAAAATAAAAAACCATAAGTTCAAATATATGCAGCCTTGGATTGAAAACCAGCATTAAATGATAATGGTGGAATTGAATGTCTAGGGATGAATCATCACAAGCAGTTTATCTTAAATTGAGAGAAATATAGAATGATCTAGAATATCTGAACAGATAGAGGACCTATGCTTAAATTGTTTCATATCAGTGATGATAATGATGACAATAATGAATGAGAATCATTAAAAAGATGAAGATGATGATGATTAATATGAGAATGATAAAATTTTCCATGAAGCTAAGAAATTTATGGTTTTCACAATGAAAAAGAAAATGATACACAACAATTATATAAATATCAAAAGAAAAAGCAACAAAACCAAGCAGGGTAAGAACAACAGTAATCATGCCATGAGGAGGATCTAACATAAATGATGTCTAAGGTAGAGGGAAGAAAATGATACAACTGACGTTCTTCTTCCTTAGTTGACTTATAACAGCTTGTGGCTTTGGGCCAAAGAGCAAGACTCACCTTCAGTGACCAAGAGAAACTTGATGCCTGATGTGACATTGTTCTCACGTAGAACCTCCAGACATTCCAAGAAGCAGTTGCCATAGAAACAGGCTACAGGCAAAGATGGAGCTCTGGACAGAAATTGATAAAAAAAAAAAAAAGAAATGGCACTGCATATGAACAAGAATAATAAAAAGTGAATGAGAGTTCCTATGAGACAGTTAACAAGGGTGAAGATAGCACTGATGTCACGTAGCTATAAGTTATTAATGATGATGATAATTCAAATGTAAAACTTCAGTAGAAAGAAGTAAGAGGAAAAATAAGCAGCACAATGTTGCTAGCAGGACTATCGTAAAAGTAGCGAGTGCATGTGTGCAGCAGCAGCAGCATGATGAAGTATATCAGAAATACCTGCAGAGTTACAAGCAATGGAAATGGTAGCAGTGAGGATTCCAGAAGGAATATCTGCCTTCCACACTCAAACAGAGACCTACATGTTTTTCATCTCTTCACTGAAAAAAAAAATTATTCCTAAACCGCCCACAGAGTGTAAGAAATTTTTGCTGCTGAATGTTCCACTGCCCCTCTTTTCCCTTTCCTTTCCCTGCGCCCTAAAAATTAAACACAACTCAGAAATGAAACAATGATGCCAAAGCTTTACATCTTGAGTCAAGAACAAGCTTTGACCTCGCCTCTATACTTAACACTCAGAGTTTTGAAGAGTGTAGAGGGAGTAACGAAAGAAATGGTGTAATAAAAACGATATAACCGGAACATCTTCAATGCACATAGGTTTGAGTTGTTTGGGTGAAAGGGCAGCAAGAAGGGTTAAGATCAAATCTTAAATCATAGCTACGAAAAATGGAAAGACTTGATTAATTTACTGTTGATGAAAAATAGAGGACAGCAGAGGAGATATTCATTTAAATAAGGTTGGGAGGTTTAAAAGGGACATTGAGAGGAAGGAAAGAGATGCAGAGTGGGAAGATAACAGAGAGATAGATAGATAGAGAGAGAGAGAGAGAGAGAGAGAGAGAGAGAGAGAGAGAGAGAGAGAGTGAAATAGAAATTGATAGATAGAAAGAGAATGGGGACAGAGAAAAAATGGAGTGGAAGAATAAAGTGACTGAATGTGTGCTCACCTTGCGTCAGCCAAGCTGTTCCCTGCGTAGATACACATGCGAGCTACCACGGGGGACATACCATTGGGGAACTGAAGAGAGCCCAAGCCATGGGCATATCTTGGCTGGTGGTGGTTAGGTGGGGATGATAATGATGATGAAGAAGAGGAGGATGATGACCATTCCAGAGATTGTTGTTTTAATCGCAGAATTTTGTTTATTGTTCCATTAGTGGGTGAACCATGCAAAGATTTTGCGGATAACAAAAGATTGGGTATTTCATTTTCAGAATCAGAAACATGTGTTTCATTCATTGAAGTAGGATTCGATATTTTATCAATTGGCACAACATCATGTTTTTCATTTGGCAATGAATATTTCCGCATTTTGTCACATGACATGAAGTCCAATTTTTCATCAGGCACCATTATTTTGTCCACCGCGACAAAGTCCCATGTTTTGTCAGATTGAGAGGGATGCGCGGCAGTATTGGTGCACGATGAACCAGATTGAGAGGGATGCGCGGCAGTATTGGTGCACGATGAACCAGATTGAGAGGGATGCGCGGCAGTATTGGTGCACGATGAACCAGATTGAGAGGGATGCGCGGCAGTATTGGTGCACGATGAATCAGATTGAGAGGGATGCGCGGCAGTATTGGTGCACGATGAACCAGATTGAGAGGGATGCGCGGCAGTATTGGTGCACGATGAATCAGATTGAGAGGGATGCGCGGCAGTATTGGTGCACGATGAACCAGATTGAGAGGGATGCGCGGCAGTATTGGTGCACGATGAATCAGATTGAGAGGGATGCGCGGCAGTATTGGTGCACGATGAATCAGATTGAGAGGGATGCGCGGCAGTATTGGTGCACGATGAATCAGATTGAGAGGGATGCGCGGCAGTATTGGTGCACGATGAACCAGATTGAGAGGGATGCGCGGCAGTATTGGTGCACGATGAACCAGATTGAGAGGGATGCGCGGCAGTATTGGTGCACGATGAACCAGATTGAGAGGGATGCGCGGCAGTATTGGTGCACGATGAACCAGATTGAGAGGGATGCGCGGCAGTATTGGTGCACGATGAACCAGATTGAGAGGGATGCGCGGCAGTATTGGTGCACGATGAATCAGATTGAGAGGGATGCGCGGCAGTATTGGTGCACGATGAACCAGATTGAGAGGGATGCGCGGCGGTATTGGTGCACGATGAACCAGATTGAGAGGGATGCGCGGCAGTATTGGTGCACGATGAATCAGATTGAGAGGATGCGCGGCAGTATTGGTGCACGATGAATCAGATTGAGAGGGATGCGCGGCAGTATTGGTGCACGATGAATCAGATTGAGAGGATGCGCGGCAGTATTGGTGCACGATGAATCAGATTGAGAGGGATGCGCGGCAGTATTGGTGCACGATGAATCAGATTGAGAGGGATGCGCGGCAGTATTGGTGCACGATGAATCAGATTGAGAGGGATGCGCGGCAGTATTGGTGCACGATGAATCAGATTGAGAGGGATGCGCGGCAGTATTGGTGCACGATGAATCAGATTGAGAGGGATGCGCGGCAGTATTGGTGCACGATGAATCAGATTGAGAGGGATGCGCGGCAGTATTGGTGCACGATGAATCAGATTGAGAGGGATGCGCGGCAGTATTGGTGCACGATGAACCAGATTGAGAGGGATGCGCGGCAGTATTGGTGCACGATGAATCAGATTGAGAGGGATGCGCGGCAGTATTGGTGCACGATGAACCAGATTGAGAGGGATGCGCGGCAGTATTGGTGCACGATGAATCAGAATCAGGGTGACAACAGGAGGCATGTAGTTGTTGTGAATCATGTGGAGGAGGAGGGCAAGGCAAGGGGAGAGGGCCGATGTGACGTGGGTCAGGGCGAGGAAAAAGAGAGAAAAATTCTTCATTCTACAATAAATCGCGCATAATTGTTTCGATTTTGTTCATTTGAGTGCAACTGCAAATTCAGAATTCCATTGTGACAGACATGTTTTTTTACCCATGATTCTACTTCTATAGCAAACAAAACTAAATGCTGTCCACAATATTGAAGAGATGAGATTCTATCGAAATAAAATAAGACTTTTTCAAAAGCTTTACATTGCCAAAGGTTTCCCTGAAACCTGAAAAAATAAGTGAATGCCATGAGTTTATTTTAAAATATAAGGAAAAAATTGTTTATTTCTTGAAAACTGTCACAATAGAATCTGAGACCCAGTTTTCTCACAGCAAATTTTAAGAGCAAAGATAAAAAAATAATTTAGCCCTCTTAGAAATTTATGAAAAATGAAAAGAGTACACAGAAACTCTAAAAAAAAGCCTTCATAAAACTGATATTTGATCAAAAGACATGAACGGGGAAGCAAAAAAATCACACAAAAAAAAAAATCAAACAAAACAGCGTTGATAGTTAGATAGAAAACATCTAAAACAAAAATAGTCAATCAGGACATATAAATGGGATACTTTCTTTTAAAATAAAATAGAGCAATATTTAATGACAACACAATACAATGATTGTACTCGTCGACCTGACTAAACTGCTCAGGTAAGTTTAAACAATGAACCAGGCCCACTTTACCAGCACGAGCAATCAACAAGCATCACTTTAAACACAGCGCCTAATACACTAGTTATCTAGATGGGTTCGTATTCAAGGCAAATATTGTTCCTCTACCTCCAAAGCCATCACTTTCTGATAATTACTATCAGTATATGGCTGCAGCACAGAGCTTCAGAGACTTCACCAAACAGCACCATTATCCTGCACCTACTACAGTGTATGACTATACAGATATCAAACAGCACCATTATCCTGCACCTACTACAGTGTATGACTATACAGATATCAAACAGCACCATTGTCCTGCACCTACTACAGTGTATGACTATACAGATATCAAACAGCACCATTATCCTGCACCTACTACAGTGTATGACTATACAGATATCAAACAGCACCATTATCCTGCACCTACTCCAGTGTGTAACTATACAGAAATCAAACAGCACCATTATCCTGCACCTACTACAGTGTACGACTATGCAGATATCAAACAGCACCAGACTTTATTCCATATATATGCAAATACTATCTGGCAACTATTACTAGTATATACTGCAAAAAGCAGCACAAAACTTTTTTCAAATGCTACGACCTGTTTTTTTGTACAACGTACATGAGACAGTGCTATGTCGTTAATCAAATACGACGGCTCTATCAACAATCTTAATCAGTCTGCCAGAAACAGCATCACGGTACTGTTACCTACTGAAACACAACCATTGATCAAATAGCAGAATTATCGAGTAAATGAAACAGCATTGCACTTTACAGTGTCTTTTAACAACAATGGATTACAATTCTTGGCAAACATCCACATTAACTGTAACTGGCAGGATCACTCACCTCATATGTGGAATTAATTTGGAAATCAAATGAAAGACCTCGGAAATTGAGAACAAAAAGTTGCTTTTCTGCAATATAAACTGAAAAAAGAAAAGAAAAACGAGTTCAGTAAAATATGTATGTAAAACACCAATAAATTTATGTGCTAAAATAATTACATAACTAAACCTCATGCTACTTATAAACTAGCTTTAGGGCAAGTCATATGTACTTGCAATATTTTAAAGATTTTGAAAATGTACTTGAAATAACGTATACAATAAAAGTGAAATGCGGAAAACCTTAATTTCAAGTTATCTTTTACTATCAAACATAAGATTTCCAAAATTTGTGTGAACTCTGTGAACAACTTCTAGCACTGCCAGGTACCTCGAGTTTCTTTCTAAGTTGAGCGGCTAATTTGTGTAAATTTGATTGATCTTTCCTTTAAATCACAAGTTGAATCAAGGCCTTAGCTCTCTTGGTAAGGAAAATAAATAGATTTAAAATAATTGCGTGTGTAATAGGGTCCCTAAAAACTAAGTTACGCTAAGCTCTGCTTTACGTTTTTGTTAGATATGAAGCAATATTGTTTATATAATGAAAATCAATGCTAAAAATTGTTACCATCTAGAAATCTCAATGCTAAGAATTGCTCAACTTAAATTAAAAAAAAAATTACGTAAGTGCTTGATTGCACAGATTGTATGAGTTATAACTGGATAGCGTAACTCCTCATGGAATAGTAATGTGAATCTTGACAGATCTTGGTGAATTGTTTTGATCTATGGAAATTTTAATGCTTAATATTGACACCTAATGGTGTCAAAGCCAATCTTTAATAGAATCACGACAGGAAATGAACTGAAATCACGGCAAAGAAAAACTCTCAAATGTTTCCATTTTTCCCACTTGACAACCTCTGTCGAATCTTATGTTAACACAGCAACCGTTATCAAATAGGGTGGATCCCTTTAAGTGTATGAAGATATAACTTTTAACAAGTTTGTGGTAAAACTTAAACTCAAAAAATTATTCGAGTGTTATAGTCTTCGAACATGCTCAAATTGTTACAGTTGTTAGAGATATCCCTGGAGAAGTAAAGTCTTGACTGTGAAGAAAAATTTAATCATCTGACGGACTTACTGACTTTCATAAATTATCGCGCAAAGAAGTTCTATATCGTACCATGAGCCCCTTGGCCTGTAGATGGAGTGCCCACAATCAAAGCTGAAACATTTCCTGCCATTTAAGCACTGGTGTCTCACCTTCCCTACAAATACAGGACCCTGTCCATACGTCACTCAAGCCCACTTTGCCAACTTTAAGCCGCAGTCCACAAGTGTTAAGGCTACGTCTCCTACCACCTCAAGATCTTGCTCTACCAACAATTCAGACAATCTTACAACTTTCCTGATTACTGTATCATTTTTAAATTATATCCTTTCAAAACTTCTGACTATTCTTACAATATATCTTATTACATTTTTTTCTTCAATTTTAAAGCCTTAACATTAACTATCTTCTTTTACGCCCTTCAGTTACCCCTCCCTCCCAGTGAAGACAACATATCAAAGTGCCGACCTTTGCGCTCTCAAAACTGTTGCCAAGAACTCACAAACCAATCAAAGTTCCCGTTGTTTTGGACTTTGGCCGCAATCTAAAATATTGTTTTTTGTTTTGTTTGTTTGTTTTTCTTCATGTAAAACATAACAAAGACATGATTAAAACTATGCATGCACCCGATAAAAGTGCTCAGAGGAAGCTGTTCCAACAAAGACAAAGACATTACACAGCTTTAGTTGTTATATTTTCCCGTCTCTCACTCGCTGCGCATGCGTGTTGAACGGGTTATCAGCGGAAAGTTTCCATTTTAGATTATATATATATGTATATATATATATATATATATATATATATATATATATATATATATATATATATACTTTACCGTAGCACACAACTCAATTACTGCCACGTCGGATGAAATGACCACAAAAGCATATTAAATCTTCACCGCAGTTCATCAAATACGAACTGGTTCATAGGAATCAAATTAGACTTTCTATATTTGATTATTTTGTACATGGATATAAGTGAAACTTTTATAAGAATTTCCACAACTTCTATTTTTGTGAAAAATTAATCAACTAGACAATCTACAACTATTAGCTCACAATGGCTGATCCTGATGAGGAACCGTTAAAAGACAAGCGAGCTAGAATTAGACTTTGATTGAGCAGCGGTGACCATTGACGGTACCCAGACGGTTTCACACCTCTTACGCGCAACTCGAACCGCGGCGAGTGGTTTTCACTAGCTGGGCTCTGGCTCTCGTTTATCGGAGCCTGGCATGGTGACCGGAAGTGCTTGGTCTAGACTATTGAACGCTGCCTAAGCCACTTTTACTAGACGCATGATAGAGAGGCCTCTGGGAGGAAAAAAAAAACAGAATATGGCCTCAAACTGAAATCAATTATCATAAATCTAGGCCTAGATGTAGAGACAAACCTGGTTTTAGGACCTCATTTTTCATGCAGCTTAATTTTCCACCTCAGATCATTGGAATTATTTTAAAAGTTTGTGAAGTTTTCGAGGCATTTCCACTAAGGGTAGATGCGATGAGTCAGTTGATATGGTTCGACCGCTTGTGGCGCCTGTTCACGTTTATGAGCAATTAAGGCGACAATTAAAATGTATGAGACAATTCGCTGGATTTAGAAGCATCTGGCACAATAGGTGCGAAGAGCACAACAACAGGCGATGATATTTCCTGGACAACAGAGCGACTAAGTTTACAGGGGATCCGTGTCCATTTCATCCAAACGAATTGACTTCTCGTGTTTCCCCCTCCCTCCTCTCCCCCCTTTTCCCATTCCAAATGCACCGGAATAACCAAACCAAAACCAAAAACTAGATTAACTTTAAAATAATATCTAGTAACTGCATCAACATGTGAATTTTACTTAAATAGCTGAAAGATTTATCTCAGCCCAACCCACCATAAGAGGCAGTCACGATGTACAATTATATTATAATGTCTATCGTAGGGAGTCTACGTACCTTATAATAACAGATACAATGACCTTTTCTGTCTTGGGTTAACAGAAATTTATTTGAGAGCCAGGTCAGAGCCGCACATTTATTTATGGAACTTAATGCCCCCCCCACTTTCCCAACCCTTGCCCTTGAAGATTGAGCGACAACATAGTACCGAGCCTGCTATTTTTGGTTAGTTTCCTGATGCAGCAGAACCCTTTCTCTATGATGACCAAAGCGAAAATGAAACTCCACAATCGAGTCGGGTAAGTTCCTCACACCATGTTTCTTTTACAAACATGCAATAGTCGCAATACAGTTTGGATGTTCTGATTAAAAGAAAAGTTATTGCTCGAGCTGGAAACCGATCAATCTATCTAGCGCATCCGATACAATTTGAGCGTTTGAACCGATCCGCCCTGCTTTCAGGACCGGACCGAGTATGACAAACAAGAGGACAAAGGTCAAACTCAAAGGCGGTGGGCTTATTCCCCCCCCCCCCCCAGTTTGTATGCCAGCCTTCTAAACCTACCAAAATGAACGTCTTACATAAACTTGTTAATCAACCCCTCGCTTATAACATGAAACACTTACAGACGCTTTGGGAAATCTATTAAATTTCCTCAGCAACACGTCATAAGGATGACATCAAGAAGCTTCTTTTCCTGTCCTCAGCTCACGCGCGGCGCCGGAGAGTAATCTCCCCTTGGTTTTAATCTATTTCCTTAATTAGAAGCTGAGATCGGTTCTCATCACACAGCAGCGTCCAGGCGTTACTAAATCTCAATAAACGCGACCAGCCTTACGATTTGTAATTTTGCTACTATAACTATTTTTATCTTCTTTGACGACCTTGCAGTTATTTTCATCCTGATTTTGTCGCATATGGAAGTAAGAAAATACAAATCAGAAAAGTACTTTGTTTCATAACAATGAAGAGATGAAAACTTACAGCTAATATATATAGCAATCATTAATATCCTGTCTGTGGTAAACACTTTATGTAACAGAATTGCCTGATGAATTTCAAGTCGGAAACCTGTATGTTTGTGCGGCTCTCCGTTGTGACCGAGCTGAGTGCTGCCTGATGCTGACCACTCGGACTGTCCGAAAGTCGGAAACCTGAATGTTTGTGCGGCTCTCCGTTGTGACCAAGCTGAGTGCTGCCTGATGCTGACCACTCGGACTGTCCGAAAGTCGGAAACCTGTATGTTTGTGCGGCTCTCCGTTGTGACCGAGCTGAGTGCTGCCTGATGCTGACCACTCAGACTGTCCGAAAGTCGGAAACCTGTATGTTTGTGCGGCTCTCCGTTGTGACCGAGCTGAGTGCTGCCTGATGCTGACCACTCAGACTGTCCGAAAGTCGGAAACCTGAATGTTTGTGCGGCTCTCCGTTGTGACCGAGCTGAGTGCTGCCTGATGCTGACCACTCGGACTGTCCGAAAGCACAAGCCAGAGGAAATGGTCAGGAAGAAACAATGCACCACCGCGTACAGATCTCACCATCCGCTGCTGAGGATCTGAACTGACCAGTGTTAAGGCTTTCCACGCCGGCCCACTGCTGCTTTGTTCAACCAACAAAACGGTCAAAAAATATTTATGAACAAAAAAAAAGTCTATGCTCATCAAACATCGTATTTCCAAGTTCAGTCTTCTCACACCAATACTCATTTGTTCGAATTATGGCTTCAATCAGAGAAACCACATAAAAGGTGTTCTAAAACACACATTTGCAAATCAAGGCTTCCTATTCCGGCTTGATAGTACTTTCTTCCGGATGTTTTTTGATAGAACACATCTACAAGAAGATAGTACAAACTTTTTTCGGTATGAAACCTTTTCATTTTTAAACCAAAGCTTCTCACCCTAAGCAACTTTGTTCAAAAGATTGCTTGATACAGGCCGCACAAGGAGATGTGAAAACCTTTTCTGCAAACCTTAAAGTCCCCATAGTACTCTGCATATCTGGCAAGACTTAACCCCCAATTCCCACTGATGACTGGCTCTTGAATCCACAAGGTGTCGCCCCTATGAATCCTCAAATAGATGGTCTGAGAAATCAAAAGGTCGCCCTTTACACCGGTGCTTGTACCGTGCTAAGTATAAAAGTGACCGACCCGTGCTATACAGAGCCAAATATAGAAAAGATCCGCGTCTCCCTTCTCTTAGTATACCGGTGCTATACAGTACTAAATATAGAAGTGATCCACCGTCTCCCTTCTCTAAGTATACCGGTGCTATACAGTACTAAATATAGAAGTGATCCAACGTCTCCCTTCTCTAAGTATACCGGTGCTATACAGTACTAAATATAGAAGTGATCCAACGTCTCCCTTCTCTAAGTATACCGGTGCTATACAGTACTAAATATAGAAGTGATCCAACGTCTCCCTTCCCTAAGTATACCCGTGCTATACAGTGCTAAACACAGAAGTGACCAAGCATCTGTCCTACTCGAAGTATACCAGTGCTATACAGTGCTAAACACAGAAGTGACCAAGCGTCTGTCCTACTCGAAGTATACCAGTGCTATACAGTACTAAACATAGACGTGATCCAACGTCTCCCTTCTGTAAGTATACCCGTGCTATACAGTGCTAAACACAGAAGTGACCAAGCGTCTGTCCTACTCGAAGTATACCAGTGCTATACAGTGCTAAACACAGAAGTGACCAAGCGTCTGTCCTACTCGAAGTATACCAGTGCTATACAGTACTAAACATAGACGTGACCCAGCGTCTGTCCTACTCGAAGTATACCAGTGCTATACAGTGCTAAACACAGAAGTGACCAAGCGTCTGTCCTACTCGAAGTATACCAGTGCTATACAGTACTAAACATAGACGTGACCCAGCGTCTGTCCTACTCGAAGTATACCAGTGCTATACAGTGCTAAACACAGAAATGACCAAACGTCTGTCCTACTCGAAGTATACCAGTGCTATACAGTGCTAAACACAGAAGTGACCAAGCGTCTGTCCTACTCGAAGTATACCAGTGCTATACAGTACTAAACATAGACGTGACCCAGCGTCTGCCCTAGTCTAAGAATAAACTCAAGTTGGATGATCTGTGAAATAAAAAATGTCACCCTTTAAATCGCGTTGTAAAGTGATAAAAATAGAAAGTGAATCAGTGTATGGCCTACATTGACAGCCGAAATTGTTCTGCATAACTTCTTTTCTTGGTCAATAACATACACAATCTGCTCACCTCCTGGGTGGGTGGCCCCGAATGACTGGTCCACCTGCTCAATGGTGGGCTTCACCTGGGGGGTGCTGAATGGGACACCACTGCGGAGGGGGGGGGGGTGGGAGGGGAGGGGAGGGAGAGAGAGAGAGAGAGAGAGAGAGAGAGAGAGAGAGAGAGAGAGAGAGAGAGAGAGAGAGAAAGAGAGAGAGAGGGAGGAAGAGATCATGGGATTAGTTTATAATCATCAAACATAACATCACCACCAACGGAGTCGTAGTTGGGGGGGGGGGGGGGGGTAAAATTAATTTGGAGTGAGTGATACTTTAACACTCAGCCATAATTTGTAAATTACCGTAGTTTATGATACATCCTCAAACAAAGGTACTGATAACATGTTACATAATTCATGTAATTCATGATAACCAGATATAAATTATAACACACAGGCGTAATTTAACCAAAATAAATAAATAAAACAAACTATGGTTGAGATATTCTTAAAAGACAGAAGCAAGTACTCTACGGCCCACACACACACACACACACACACACCTCATTAACGACCCAAAAATATTAATCACATGCATAAATAAATGTTTGTGATTCCACTACCCTACGCCTTTAATCTAGTTAGAGTAAGTACATTATGCTTACAATTTAAAAACACACATAAGCCTGTCATCTTTGCGACATATACTCACAGAAAAACCGTGGGATCATAGCAAAAGGCATACACATTTAATAATACCGATCTAAAAAAAAGTAAGGAAGCATTAATTTGAAACATAGCAGGAAACAGTAAAAAAAAAAAAAAAAAGATTGAGAGAAAACTTACCAGTACTTTAACTTCACTTTGTTCATGGCGTTTACCTCAATGATCTGCGAATTATAGGACACAGAAGCAGTGAAAAGTGTATGTGTGTGTATGAGATATATAGATAGATAGATAGATAGAGAGAGAGAGAGAGAGCGAGAGAGAGAGAGAGAGAGAGAGAGAGAGAGAGAGAGAGAGAGAGAGAGAGAGAGAGAGAGAGAGAGAGAGAGAGAGAGAGAGAGAGAGAGAGAGAGAGAGATGACGGAGAAAGACCAGACGTTAGTTTTTTTTTTTATTAAGATATTTGCCGCAGTACATTTTAATTGTTCATTTTTTTTTTTTTTTTGGACTTTATTTTGTCCTCACTATCTGTGGCTTCCACTGGAAAAGGGTTAAAGCAAAACTACCTAAACAAACATAAGACAAACATTTGTATACGTTACTTTCAGGTGATTGATATGGTCTTGTTTTGTGGTATTTTTCTTTAATCTCAAAAGTAGACCTATCGTCAAAGATATCACGTTAGTTCCTCGCTACGCATCAACTTCCCACAATCTCTAAACACGTGTTAATGTGTCAGGTGGCACTATTTAGACCTATACGTTTTAATGTGTTAGGTGACACTCTTTAGACCTATACGTGTTAATGTGTCAGGTGACACTCTTTAGACCTATACGTGTTAATGCGTCAGGTGACGCTCTTTAGACTTAAACGTTTTAATCTGTCAGGTGACACTCTTTAGACCTATACGTTTTAATCTGTCAGATGACACTCTTTAGAACTATACGTTTTAATGTGTCAGGCGACTCTTTAGACATATACGTTTTTGTGTGTCAGGTGACACTCTTTAGACTTATACGCTGGGTCAACAATAGCGTTACGACTCAAACTTCGAGATGGCTCAAATTTGAAGCCACATCACTACAGTCACACAGATAGAAATACAAATTTGTTCTTCAAGGATACGGCACAAAGTAAGGACCACATACTGTCACACAGATGGATAACAACTTTGAAGGCAAGGCGTCAAAAGTTCGCTTTTTAAGGTGAAGACAAAACGCGGTTTCTACTAATCATGCTGATATGATTTGTATACGATAAATGGAGGATAATATAATTTAATTTTCAAGGTAATAGTTAGGCATTTAACAGACGTAACAAAGTACCGTCTCAAAACAAATGTAAAACGTCGACTGAATTATATTGAGAGAAGTGAGAGGGGGAAACTGCCAGAGACTGTTGAGGGTGGCACAGTACTGGTCAATCGGTAGTGGAAACCGAGAAAAGATCAATCAACACAGGCACGACGAAGAGAGCTGTTGAGGCCGTGGACAAAACAACATCGCAAAATGATCGCAGTTGATCACCAATAGCAGAGTTGTGCTTACAAGACAGACGGCAGAGAAAGACGATCATTGATAAGTTACGAGCTAAAGAAGAATGAAAGTATGTGTATATACTCTTGTCGTGAGCCTGAACAACTCACCCCCCCCCCCTCCCCCTGCCCGAGATAGGATGGAGCTGAAACTAGCACCTAGATAGACGGTACGAGCCACACACACATAAATCCACTACATTTTCTGGATCCGCTTTCAGAGTAAGGAATGAGCGGTTGCTTCTTAGGGAATTTAAAAAAATAAACTCTTGTGAACATATGAATGTCAACTGAATGAAGGAGTGCGCTAAAATAAGCAGTTAAACCAAAACAAGGCGGCATTAACCTGCGAACAATACCCCCCTCCCCCTGCCCGAGATCAGGATGGAGCTGAAAACCAGCACCTAGATAGACGGTACGAGCCTGAACAACTCACCCCCCTCCCCTGCCCGAGATAGGATGGAGCTGAAGATACTAGCACCTAGATAGACGGTACGAGCCTGAACAACTCACCCCCCCCCTCCCCCTGCCCGAGATAGGATGGAGCTGAAACTAGCACCTAGATAGACGGTACGAGCCTGAACAACTCACCCCCCCCCCCTCCCCCTGCCCGAGATAGGATGGAGCTGAAACTAGCACCTAGATAGACGGTACGAGCCTGAACAACTCACCCCCCCCCTCCCCCTGCCCGAGATAGGATGGAGCTGAAACTAGCACCTAGATAGACGGTACGAGCCTGAACAACTCACCCCCCGCCCCCGGCCCGAGATAGGATGGAGCTGAAACTAGCACCTAGATAGGCGGTACGAGCCTGAACAACTCACCCCCCTCCCCCTGCCCGAGGTAGGATGGAGCTGAAACTAGCACCTAGATAGACGGTACGAGCCTGAACGCAGCTCTTGCGCCTGTGGGTTTTAGTAGAGGACGCACTATATCAAACCACCGATAAACCAGTTGGACAGTGATTCTGAATCGATCCGGTAGGCAATTATAGAGTTCTTCCGTAGGAATAAAAAACAAGAGTTTGATTAAACCAGCGAGAGGATCTTGGGAATAAAACATCATGAATCTTGACTTCCCCACTTCCGCAGGCGTAGGTGAGAGATGATGGAAGAGAAAACAGCACTACAAAGCAATATCTACGTCCTGAGTGATGAGCCCTTGACCCTCATAATTCTCAAGGTCAAGTACAAACGTGCGGTGCTTTTACATTATTACCATGGTAACGCAAACACATGAAGTAGACATGAAATAGACAAATTTCTAATCTTGAAAGTGGAGACAGAAGTCGTTGTTTAATGTGGATGGAATAAATTTCGAAACAAGTTTTCAGGCAAAAATGATCTGCCTTTTTAAAATTACGATCGATTTTTTAAAACTATTCATTTCTTAAAAAAAAAAAAAGAAAAGAAAAGAAAGTAAGACATGGATAAATGCACACATAGACCTTAGTGTCGGAATTGATCGATATCTAAAAAAAAGGGGACATTTTCAGGATTCTGGTGGCAAAGATTGTTCAGCAAAACTCGTACTCCTGTCCCATAGGGGTACAGTCGTCGGAACAGGAAACTGTTATAAATGAGAGGCAGCTGAGGAGGACTTTCAGTCGTAAGTTGCAACTTTCGAGCAACAGCGTTATAAAGATTAAAAAAAAATCGATTCTTCGTCGATGCGGAGTTATTGTCATAACTGCAATCTATAACATTTTTTCTTCATGTTCTGTGAATAAAACATTTGAAAACAACCGTTTAATGTGTTTATTTTGCATTTTTGTGCGGCTACCTCAGTCTGTCGGCATGAACACTAAAACACAGAATCTAGTGCGCATCCTCCGTTCAACCGTCTGATCGGTTCTCAGTTTGGAGCAAAATACGAAGGTTTAAACTCTTTATGTCATCTTGCACAGAAAACATTCGTAAACATTGTAAATTATATTATATTTATATTTGCCATAAGCGTATTACTTGTATTTGCTTTAAAATAGACAGCACAGCCTTTGTTTTGTCGAAGCGCTTGTAATCAGTTGTGAAGCCGAGTGCAATGGCGTCCGGCGCATCTAGATCTAGATCTAGAGACACTGTTCATGATGAGCCACGCAGGAGTGCTGCTCTATTGAATTGATAAGATTTCATGCGTCATTGATGACAATGGACTAGACCAGAACTATGCAGATCATCTTCATGATTATCTTGGGACAGATCCCATTGTTTCTGACTCTGGCTTTGATGATACTGACACTAGCGATCTTGAAAGTAAAAGTGATTGCACTGAAAAGCAAATAGCAAGATAGTGTTCACTCTCTGGATAGTGACGAGTTTTAATAAAAGGCTATAAACCACTAAAAATGTAAGAAATAGACACAAATATTTATCATTCACTCATTACATTATTGCACAATCATATTCCACTTGATTTCATGTGTTAATTGGTATACACAAGTCGTTTTGTGAGTGGAAACATAAAAAGATGACAAAAAAAAAATTAAAAAAAAAAGGAACCAAAACTTTAAAGGCCATTTTCTCAAAAGTGGGTATCTGTAGGCATGAATCTTCGAAAGACAATATCTCAGCTTCAAACAACAGTTTTAAGAAGCTGTAAACGCCATTCTCTTTAGAAATGTTTGCTGCTTCATAAAACGTATAAAGCTTAGTATGCTAAAAAATCGACTTAAGACTGAAAATCCCTGGGTGCCTCACAAATATCAAGTTACAAATCTTTGAATTTCCTAATTTATCTTCACTACCATTTGAAAACACGATCGTGATTTTAACGCGCCCCACGCTCCCCTCTAGGCTTTCATCTTGATTGATTTCTTTGGAGATAAATGGATGTTCCTGACAAAGGCGCCTAATTTGATCTTTGTAATAGAAATTGAATTTCAGCGATTCCTAATTACTCACCAGGTTTCAGGTGTAAATGGCAATAAAATGTGTTTTTGTACTTTCTAAATCAATGAAGATAGAGAGAACTGATGGTTAGAGCGTTTCTACTAATTCTAGATGGAGTCTACAAGTCCTCATGGCCTGAAATACTTCAATGGAGAAAGTCACACACTTATCATCTTATGGTGATTAATAATCTGTGAATCTCATATTCTTTCATTTCCGCGCTACTGCCCATACGGGTAAAGTTCCTTTTTCCCAGCTGTTCACCGAAATTAATTAAAGGTATCAAAATCCATCATGACTCTGAGTCTCGGTAGAAATCATTTTTGTCATGTCAGTTAATTTGTCGCCAGCAGAAGTTGAAGGTCTGGCGATACGAAGAGTATTTTCGGACCATTCAATAAAACCATGCGATTGTCTTCCTGAGTCCTGACCTCGAGACACTTGAATTTCCTTCCATATAATAATTCTACAGCGCATGTCACTAAGGGATAGAGCAGAGAGCTGTAGGGCATGATTGTCCAGCGTCTATCTCTCTGGCATACAGCGGGATGTTGTAGGGTATGTTTCTCTAACGTTTATCTCTCTGGTATACAATAAGGTATTGTGGGGCGTGATTCTCAACCGTCTGTCTCTCTGGCATACAGCGAGGTGCTGTAAGGTATGATTCTTTACCGTCTACCTCTCTGGCATACAGCGAGGTGCTGTAGGGTATGATTCTCTACCGTCTATCTCTCTGGTATACAGCGAGGTGCTGTAGGGTATGATTCTCTACCGTCTGTCTCTCTGGCATACAGCGAGGTGCCGTAAGGTATGATTCTTTACCGTCTACCTTTCTGGCATACAGCGAGGTGCTGTAGGGTATGATTCTTTACCGTCTATCTCTCTGGTATACAGCGAGGTGCTGTAGGGTATGATTCTCTACCGTCTGTCTCTCTGGTATACAGCGAGGTGCTGTAGGGTATGATTCTTTACCGTCTACCTCTCTGGCATACAGCGAGGTGCTGTAGGGTATGATTCTTTACCGTCTATCTCTCTGGCATACAGCGAGGTGCCGTAAGGTATGATTCTTTACCGTTTACCTCTCTGGCTACAGCGAGGTGCTGTAGGGTATGATTCTTTACCGTCTACCTCTCTGGCATACAGCGAGGTGCTGTAGGGTATGATTCTCTACCGTCTATCTCTCTGGCATACAGCGAGGGGCTGTAAGGTATGATTCTCTACCGTCTATCTCTCTGGTATACAACGGGGTGCTGTAGGTTATGATTCTCTACCGTCTATCTCTCTGGTATACAACGGGGTGCTGTAGGGTATGATTCTCTACCGTCTACCTCTCTGGCATACAGCGAGGGGCTGTAAGGTATGATTCTTTACCGTCTATCTCTCTGGTATACAACGGGGTGCTGTAGGTTATGATTCTTTACCGTCTATCTCTCTGGTATACAACGGGGTGCTGTAGGTTATGATTCTCTACCGTCTTTCCCTCTAGCATACAACGGGATGTTGTAGGGTATGATTCTCTACCATCTATCATTCTGGCATTCAGCGGGGTGCTGTAGGGTATGATTCTGTACCGTCTATCCCTCTAGCATACAACGGGGTGCTGTAAGGTATGATTCTCTACCATCTATCCCCCTAGCATACAACGGGGTGCTGTAGGTTATTATTCTCTACCATCTATCCCTCTAGCATACAACGGGGTGCTGTAGGTTATGATTCTCTACCATCTATCCCCCTAGCATACAACGGGGTGCTGTAGGTTATGATTCTCTACCATCTATCCCCCTAGCATACAACGGGGTGCTGTAAGGTATGATTCTCTACTATCTATCCCCCTAGCATACAACGGGGTGCTGTAGGTTATGATTCTCTACCATCTATCCCCCTAGCATACAACGGGGTGCTGTAAGGTATGATTCTCTACCATCTATCCCCCTAGCATACAACGGGGTGCTGTAGGTTATGATTCTCTACCATCTATCCCTCTAGCATACAACGGGGTGCTGTAGGTTATGATTCTCTACCGTCTATCCCTCTAGCATACAACGGGGTGCTGTAGGTTATGATTCTCTACCATCTATCCCTCTAGCATACAACGGGGTACTGTAGGTTATGATTCTCTACCATCTATCCCTCTAGCATACAACGCGGTGCTGTAAGGTATGATTCTTTACAGTCTATGATTCTGGCATACAGCGGGGTGTCTTAAAGAAAAGGTGCGTCTTTGAGACTGTGACATGACGAGGTATACGTAAGCCCTAAATGTCTTGGATCGCCCTTTTCTATAACATTACAACTAAACAATCAATAAATCACAACGAACGAGCTGGGATACCTAAACCGCATGAATTTATCTGGACTTGTCCAATTCGAGATCATGAACGATCTCTTTCTATGATCGCAAAGTGTGGTCCATGGAGGAAAAGAAAGATAGAAAAGAGAGAGAGAAAGAGAGAGACAGAGAGTTTGCTTGTAGCTCTCGGCAGATCTGGAAATAAACGAAGGGAACCCCTCTGCTTCTTAAATTTGCAATACACATAAAACACAAGTTTTCTGTAAAACTTTACAATCAAGCAAATGAAACAACGAAATGAAGAAAATTTGTCACTCAGTAGAGTTCTACTGCCCCGCGGCGCTCGCGCTACGTGCAATATTTGACAGTTACGGTACTTGGGTGTAGTACAGATGGTTGGTGTAAAATCTAGACCCTCCAAGAGTCTAAGTAGTTTCATACCTTGTCTAATGCCTTTAACGTAAGTCGATCATTTTGTATCACCCTCTATTCTCCTCTCCCCCCCCCCCTCAAACTCGGAGTGACGGGTGCAGTGAGAATCGACTCGAGACAAAAGAAAATGATTTAGAATCGATAGCATATTGGGGTTTGGTTTTCAACCTATACGACCACGACTTTTAAAATCCAACTATCTATTCTAGTCCGATGACAATTTTCCGGAACTTAATCTGTTCCGCTTTCACTGGGGAGTGTGATATCACCCCGTTATGGATGAGCTACATCAGCAGTTAGAACACAAAACACCCGCCTTGGCTTTCTTTAAGAAAGTCTGAACAAACAAAAAAAACTGACGCGGCTTGCAAGTGAAGAAAAAGAGAAAAGGGGAGATTTTCATTCAAAGTAAGATTGAGGGAAAAAATGAAAAAGAGCAAAAAGAGTGTGTGTAAAGCGGGGCAGGGGAATATCACTGCCCGCCTCATGCATTCATGGCTGCCCTATCGGTGCACATCTGTTAATCTTCCAGGCCAACTGACCAGCCTGATCAAGCCATCGCTGGGAGAAAACACGTCCGCAGCATTGTTCTTTCCGCTTTGTTTGTTTCTGTTCTCCTTAATATTTTTCCATCTTCTCATCTATCACGTCCTGACCAGCCCTTCTATCTCCATCAGCCTCCCCTCTCCCGCTCTGGACCAGAACCGAAGAGCCAGTGGCAGACTATGAGAGCGCTCGCCCTTTAAAGCGGCCTCGAGCTAAGTAGTCAGTTTTGGGTAATGTCGGAGTCTCGCCATCTCAACCCTGCCCTGTGGTTTTTTAATTCGCAAAGGTGTTGAGAGTATGACCATACGCACGTAATACTTTTGTTTCTTACGTTTGTTTCCAGGCCTCTTCCATTACTTTATCATTATATATCACATATCTATTTATATCTATATCTAATCTGACCTTAATATATATATATATATATATAAAAAAGTATTAATAAAAAAAATCTTTTGCATCTCGAAATCCGCATTATTTTCCCGATTCCTTCTCTATAAAAGGAGTCGATTATTGGTTCCGGTCTTCAACAGTTAAAACTTGATCTGCCCACGCAAAGGTCAGTTTAAGAACAATATAAAACAAGTAACGATTCAGTCCACGACAAAGGCAATAATAATCCTAAAAAAATAACCCCAGTCGTCACGCAGACGACAGCACATTAGAAGTCGTGAGCGCATGAATCAATGCCGAACTAACAAACAGCGGGTTTGACACTAGGGCAGACGACAGCGCAGTTCAGCACACCCTCTCCCCAGTCTCTCGCGACACTCTGTCTGTCGGGGAGGAGTTGTCCATCCTGCTAATCACTTGTCGGGGTCAGAGGTCCCAGGGACATGACCTCCCGCGAGCGGCCATATTTTTGCTAATTATGCCGAGTAAGACGGGCAGCCGTCGCGTGCCAGGGTCAGTGAAAGCCTCCACGGGCATCCCACGGAGGTCAAGAAGACAAAAAATAATCCCGGCACCCGAGGTTCCCCCCGGTCTAGGAGTGGCACGGAATGGAAAATAACCTTACAAAAAGCAAAGACCTGAAACAAAACGAAATTGAAAACAAGCTGGCGAAAGCCGCCCCAAGAGCAGTCATGCGCACTGGCCAAGCAGCAAATCTTGCTTTATGAGACGCGGGGCGCCTCTAGCCTCAGCCTTCAATAGCTCGCGATTTCACACCTGAATGCTTTGTTTTAACACGATATGGTACACGATTATGGTGTTTACGTGTTTCTGGGTAAAGGTGGTCCCAAAGCGACAAAAGACATACATCTTCAATACTTCCACTTCTTCACGATTTACCTACTTACCTACACACACACACCCACACACAATGGTAGCTGAGGACGGCTCTATGGCTTAGTGCGTGGTCTTGCCTTCTTAAGGCAATGGGTACCGCATCGAGGTGCGGGTTCGATCCCAGTCCATCAATCCTTTATTGTGTTCTCACGTCTTTCGTCTTACTTGGTCGCGAGGCAGATCTAGGTCGCCATTGATTTTTCTATAATATTCATCTCTTTATTTACAATTACTTGCATCTTTAGATCTTTAAGTCTATCTCCATCTGTCCAAGCCTCTAACGTTGTTTGGCTGCCTTCTTTATTCTTTTTTTTTTTCAATATTAGTATACTTTGACTTTGTGGGGTGGACACGCTACGCATTTAGCCCAAAGCTCACGGTCACTATAAAACTGGATTCTTTTCACTCTCTACAAGCGGCACATAAACCACCTTATTGAACGAGCGTCTGGTATGAGGTTTTCTTGCACAAAAAATGGCTCTTGCATAGTGAAATAGCATCTTTTACAGAAAGCTTAATAAAAAAAAGAAAAAAATAAGCAAATATTCTTCTTACATTCAGTTCAAAACAGCAGGGTGTGGGGATTTCAAATTTGATTACCTGTTTCGTTTAATGTGAGGTCATTAATTAGACACAATATTCTAAAAGATGGAGAAATATAATATTTTTTTTAACAAATTCTAGATAATTCCATGCAAGTTCACTACTTAGACGCCCAGATAAAAGGCATAAATCAAAATTCAACCACCGCTGAATGAACTACACGCTAGAGTCTATTTCAATATGTTGGGACTTACTATATCGGATATCAGACCGCGATTTAACTCCTAGTTCCTGTCTAAACGTTTCAATTACGCTACTGAATCAGATTTAATGGATGTTACAAAATCATGGTCATTGTTGAATCCCTGTAAGAATATGACGTTTGAGATTTTGATCAAATTTTTTTTTCGGTTTGCGATGTCAAAAATCAGCTGAGAGTGTGAAAAACTGGATTTCATGAAACTCTGGGGAGAACAGTTTTGGATACAGGTGCTCTGTCTGTAAGGACGGTGATAATACTTTAGTTTATATCGCCATTGTCAAGATCCATTTCTTTTCCTCTTATTCTTCTTCATCCTTCTCTCTTTCTCCTCCTTGGTCCTCTTCTTCCTCTCATGGCTCATCATCGTGGTTTTTTTTCTTGGTTTCCAACATTTTCTTTATCAGAATTCATTTATTCTGCCTCACTTTTTTATTTTGATCTTAGTTTTGCAGGAAAGAATTTGAATGTCTTTTTTTCCCCGGAAGTTGAGGCAAAGATCTAACTTATCACGCCGTATTCGGCTGCTGAATTGAAGTCAACTCCTATACGGTACATGTGAGGTGAGGGTGAGCGGAACATAGGCTCTAACAGTTTTACCATCTTGATTTCCATCTTCCGAAGCTTAAGAATCGTGGATTTGATCACGGCTTATAATCGTTAAACTAGGGGAACATGGAAGGAAACGTGAAAGATCAATAGTATTGTTTTAGATAATAGATCAACCAAACACAGCAGATGGGTGTATAGATCTATAATAATATAAACGTTTCACCAAAGAAAGCATATTATATTCAAACAAAGAGGAGTAATTCATACTCATTTATGGAAAAGAATGAGTGAAAAGAAAAGCAAACATCCACGCTTGCCGCGCCTGAGGAAACAGAATGATAATTGATATGAAAGGAAAATAAAAAGAGCCGATTTCACCGCCTCGCCCTCTATTCAACTATTGTCTTAGATCTGATCATATATACATCGGTATAATGTATACACAGCAATTAGGCTCAAAGACCTTTCCACCACGAGGCTCGGGAGACAATGGATCCTGTCAGATGTAGGCACTGTTTCCTGCGTTGTGTAGCCTTGCTGAAAACTTCTTAAACAGAAGGTGACAGCCTCCTACTTAGCGGACTGTGATTGGCGACAAAAACAATGTCGTCTGCTGCATCATGCTCTACCCAGGCGAACCTTCCCTCGCGTCCATCTGAATCCAAGGACCCATGCCATCTGTCGCTACTGCCAAAAAACAGCAAACTCAAAAAACAGAACAAGACTCGACAAAACAAAAAATCGGGCAAGAAAATGAAACGTTTGTCCTGCATAGCAGTGGACGAGGGCCACTTTATCGGCTGGCGATACCCACTTCATAAGCGCTGGCCTCCGACCACTGGAACAATGGACCAAATCTGGATACGAGGCAAAAGAAGTCCCAATTATGAGGTTTGTCCATCTCACAGAAATAGTGCCTTGGCCGCCGACAAACTTAGGAGACAAACACACAATGACGCCGAGAAGGGCAAGCTTTATATTGTTAGAAAGTCTCCTAAGTCGGTCGTCTCGAGGAGCTTTGCGTGCTGGACAAAACCAAGTATAAAATGCTATACTGAGCACAATATTGTCTCCTGACACTGGGATCCCGAAATTTCTCGTCACTAGTATTTTACACGGCAGCCTTGGTAATAGATAATTGGGCTTCATTTTTATCAGCGGGTAAGGAAAATTAGGATCTGCACAATACAGATGATCTCTTTAAATACATTATAAACCGACACTCTATGGAATGGAATTAGTTTTTTGTTTTAGCCAGGGTAACTAAAAGAAAGGGAAAGAATAGGGATATAGAATCGTTTTGGTTTAGTCTTTTATTCGTATCTAAACGTTTTTATGTATGAAATTCAAGAGGTGGGAGCGAGATTCTTTTGGTTCACCATCATATTTGAGTTTAAACGTTTTATGTATAAAATTCGAAAGCTATGAACAAAAAAAAAAAAAAAGGAAAGCAACATACGACCAGCTATCCATGTTACCTCAACCAAACAGAAAGATTCTTGAGTTACGTCACGTGACGGAGTAATAGACTTCTGCTTTGCCTCGTTTGAAAGAAAGCGACACGTCTGTCTTAACTTTAGACCTTGAATAACGACAAAATGATGGGAAAAACACTTTTGCCAAACTCTTCAAATTTGAATCACAAAAAAGAGGAAGACACTTTTTGTTGAGCTTTAAAAATGTCGAATCGCGAAAAATTAAGGAAAAAGATGCCACGGTAAACCAGGTCAAGGAAAAAACATACTACTGCAAAAATTCCCGACACTAAAACTGGTCTTGGAAATCATCGAAAGGCTGCCTGGCCCAACTTGATGGATGAAACAAGACAAAACCTCCTACTATAACATAAACCAGAAAACAAAAATGTGCTGCGCTTCAACAAGTTTGCTGTACCTACCCATAACTCAACTAGTCGGAATTAAATACTGTTTTCGTTTGGGATACATGATGTATTGACAACCTTGTCTAATGGGAAAGATTTCGAAAACAGTGTTTTGACAACAGAAGCAGCTATAAAAGTAGGCCAACTTGACTTTAGAGTTTAGTTATGTTAGTCGATTGGTTCACTCGCCGATTATGTCAGGAAATCATCGAGTATTCACAACAGCCAGGATCTCATCAATCCCTCACACGCCAAGAAATGAACACATGCTTCCTCGTCTAATTCTCCGACATAATACCATGAGACCCGAACACGCGCCAGCAGACCTGAGATCAAGCCTGCCTGCCATCGGTACCCACCAGTAAGTATGTAAACTCGGTTCAGACACAACAAAAACGTGGACTGCAGATGTCATTGGACCAGCGGTTGTGAAATTCCCATGTAGCTTAAGTCGCCCAAAAACATAATCGAAGTCTCGCGAAATGTGTCAGGATCTATATTCCAGTACATGACTTGTGTATCTTTTATTGAAACCGGTATAGTTTGTATTTCTCCACCATGCGCCAATCTAAAAAACATGTTTGAAATGTTTTAACGTGCTCCTATGAACCGGTGCTTCGCAATTTTTTTATATTGCGACATTCTAGAAACCGGTGTTTCGAAATGTCTTACCGTGCCCCATTCTAGAAAAGAATTTTTATTAAAATGTTTTACTTTTACCGTGCACAGATTCTGGAGACAGGTGTTCCGAAATGTTTAACCGCCGCCATTCTAAGAACGGGTGTTCCGAAATGTTTAACCGCCGCCATTCTGGAAACAGGTGTTCCAAAATGTTTAACCGTCGTTGTTCTAGAAACAGATGTTCCGAAATGTTTAACCGTCGTTGTTCTAGAAACAGGTGTTCCGAAATGATTAACCGCCGCCATTCTAGAAACAGGTGTTCCAAAATATTTAACCGTCGTTGCTCTAGAAACAGGTGTTCCGAAATGTTTAACCGTCGTTGTTCTAGAAACAGGTGTTCCAAAATGTTTAACCGCCGCTGTTCTAGAAATAGGTGTTCCAAAAAGTTTAACCGTCGTAGTTCCTGAAACAGGTGTTCCGAAATGAGTAACGGCCGCCATTCTAAACCAGGTGTTCCCAAAATGTTTAACCACCGCTGTTCTAGAAACAGGTGTTCCGAATGTTTAACCACCGCCGTTCGTGAAACAGGTGTTCCGAAATGATTAACCGCCGCCATTCTAAAAACAGGTGTTCCGAAATGTTTAACAGTCCCTGTTCAGGAAAATGGTGTTACGAAATGTTTAACTGCCGCCATTCCTGAAACAGTCCCTGTTCAGGAAAATGGTGTTACGAAATGTTTAACTGCCGCCGTTCCTGAAACAGGTGTTCCGAAATGATTAACGGCCGCCATTCTAAACCAGGTGTTCCGAAATGTTTAACCGCCGCTGTTCTAGAAACAGGTGTTCGAATGTTTAACCGCCGCCGTTCGTGAAACAGGTGTTCCGAAATGATTAACCGTCGCCATTCTGGAAAATGGTGTTACGAAATGTTTAACCACCGCCGTTCTAGAAACAGGTGTTCCAAAATGTTTTACCGTGCCACAAACCGGTGTTTCGAAATTTTGTACCGCGCACCATCCTAGAAACAGTAGCTGTTATTTTAAATTGTTTTACAAAGTGCTATTTCTTGAAACCTTTGTCTCGTAATTTTTTTACAGAGTGTTCCTTTTTCCGTGTATATATATATAGAATATATCTTATAACACACGTCATTGTAGAGATCGGTGTCTCCTATTCTTCGTCGCAGACCTTTCTACAAAGCAGACGGTGTTTCCGATGTTCGGCCAAAAGCGTCGCAGAAGCCAGAGGCGTACGATCTTGCAATATCAACATTACACATTATAAATCACGTTGTTATCGGCTCACATATTCCTCTTATGCGTTTAGCAACTTTATGTATACGAAATGAATCTAGAAAGACAGAAATTACACCTTCTCAATACAAAAAAGTTGGATGCCATTAAGTTGTTATCAACTAGTTTGTGTTTGTTTTCCCACACAGTTATGACAAACGTACCTTCGAAGAGGAAGATATATAGATATAGATATAGATATAGAAGATCTTACCTTAAATTCTCTGCATACTACACTTGTGTTTCAAGCGAAGGACAAAGGTGTCGCCTGTCCTCCGCTCTCTTCGGGTATGACTTATATATATATAGATAGATAGATATATATATATAGATAAGTGAGGTGGATGACAAAATTCGTGCGCATGCTATGTCAGTGTTCTGCAAACACTTACTCAGACGGGGCAAAACAAACTCTACTTTACTCAGAAAAAAGGTCTAAGAAGTGAGAGTGAGATGATTTTTTTTTTCTCAGCTTAGCGTTATTTTGATCTTCATAAACCTGAATACTTTTTTTGCAGTTTGGGACAGAGAAAACGTTAGAGATAAAGAGAGAGAGATAGATAGATAGATAGATAGATAGAGAGAGAGAGAGAGAGAGAGAGAGAGAGAGAGAGAGAGATGAAAACAGAGGAGAGGAAAAGATGAGTGAGAAGAGAAGAGAATTGTTGATATTACAGATAAACAAGGTAAACGAGAAAGCAAGAAATCAATAAGGGGGAAATGAAGGTTTGGGAAAAAGAAAAAGGGACTTAAAGATAATTATGGGGGAAGTGTGGGAGGGGGGGGGAGCAGATTCCATTCCAAGTCATATAGATAGATAGTGAGACAAGAGATTAGAAAAGAGGAGAAAAGGGAGGGTTGGCGTAGAGGAAAGACAGATAAGTCAAAAATGATGTTCAAGGCCTAAATTGTTCAGACAATAAATAGTTAACACTTGGATTGTGCAAGACCCAGGAAGAGGAGGAGCAATCTCTCGCTCGGCAGGGGGGGTGCAGGGCTGACAGCTGTTCAACTGGTGCACTTTTAGAGTTGATAGATTTCATCGATGCATAGACTATAGCCGGAAATGTCGACTCAATTGTGGCTTGGAATGATGAAACACGATAAATAAGCGTGTGTGGATGGGTGTTTCTTAGTATGTCAGGGTGTGAATGGGGAGGCAAGGAAGATCACATGACCCTCTTAGTCTGCTCTGAATGTCATCATCTATACTCTGAAAAACATAGAGTATAGAGAGAAAGGAGAGAGAGAGAGAGAGAGAGAGAGAGAGAGAGAGAGAGAGAGAGAGAGAGAGAGAGAGAGAGAGAGAGAGAAGTTAAAGAACGGATTAAGAAGCTAATGTAAATGTTAAGCTTCTAATAGGCCTACTGTGAGAAGAAAAAAAAGGCTCTGCGTTTACTTAATTTCGAAGTTCATAAATATTTTATCATTTATGGGCATGTGGACCAGTCAAAATAAGAGAGAAAGAGGGATACAGCAAGAAGAAAACAATCAAAAAAAAAAGGGGGGGGCGCACTTTAACACACAAATATTGTGAATGTATAAGAGAGAAAGAGGGATACAGCAAGAAGAAAACAACCAAAAAAAAAAAGGGGGGGGGGGGGGCGCACTTTAACACACAAATATTGTGAATGGACGACCGTCGAAAATTTGGTGTCTCTATGGCGAAAAAAAAAAAAAGTAGGACTTCGGTTACTTTTTCATTCGCTATCCACAAGCTGTTTTAAAAACTAATGCTATGCATGTGTGTGCGCCAGCTTGACGGGCTTGTGGAATCTCATTCATTGATCTGCGGTGCCGCAAGGCGCGCGCCGTGCAGTGACGCGGTGCAGATTGCGACAAGCGATGCTCTTGCCCTTTCAGCCAGCTTCCGCTGTGTGCCAAACACGGCGACAGCTAACACCTACGCTTTGCGACATGACTATCCAACAAACTGGCTTCCACATGCCTAGCTCGGGTTGCCACTGGCACTGAACATTATTCTGCTTGCGCAATGTGACCTGGCAGGGAGTGCTCCCATTCCGACTATCTGATGAGAGCCGATCTGATTGATTGGACAAGTGGTTGATAATTTACCTCTCTTCAGACTGAATTTGATTAACGAAGTATTGTATCATTCATTATAAGAAATGAGAGACCCATTCAGGTCATTTTCAGAAGAACACAAGATACCACAGTAATAAAGTTCAGGCAAAAATGTTTTCTATTTTAAATGAAAGACAAAGAAACCGCTGGCTTTGTCTCGATTTGGTTTTAAAAATCACAATTTCGCTCTACTTTAAAAAAAATGAGGCACATCGCATTTTGCTTCACAATTATTTATTACATGACGCTATAAGACGTAAGTAGATAGGTCTATATACATCAAGCTCTCAGTGGGCCTTTACGTCTCCAGATTGAAATCCAGGATGCTATGTCTGAAGATCTCTCAGCGTGGATTGTTACGTGACACCTCTCTGAAGATCTCAGTATGGTTTGTCACGTGCCATACATGTCTGAAGATCTCACAGCGTGATTTGTTACATGACACACATTTCTGAAGATCTCTGAGCGTGGTTTGTCAAGTGACAAACATATCCCTGATCAACACCAGGTTATGATATCTATGCTTGTCGAAACACAATTTTCTGATAAATATCGGTTTGGGTATGAACTTCAAATCCGAGTCAAATCGACCTGCACGAATAACTTGAAAGAACCCAAAGATTGCTTAGCAGTGGACGCCATATATCAAACAGTTTTATGTAGACTGCAGCTCCAACCTGGTGTTAGCAGGACAGAATATAAAGAAAGTCCAGAAGATATTTGTTGCTTTTTTATGTATGTATTTTGTACATAATACACGTGAAACAATGAAAGTAATTAACTGTATTCCTTTTCATATACTGAAAAAATAAAGATGTGATTCGTAGTTCCTTCTTTTCATTCTAGAAATGTAAACCATAGATTGTAAATAGGATCTTAATAGTAAATTCTAAAAGATGTCGACAGTCAGAATCTATGCTGGGAGATGGAAGAGAGGATTCATTTCTCTATCAAGTCGGCGGAGCAAATTTTATTATCAAACTCCAGTAATTCCAATATATTCTCATAAATGTAAAACTCAAGTTCATTTATAAAGGATATATCATATTTATGGTACCACCATTAAGTTGAAAAACGCAATATTTGCACCCAACAAAAGGCAACTAACTTGTGAATAGCTGATTCCATGGTTTGAATGAATTTTCTTGGAACAAAATTACAGTCGTTCTCCTCGATTTACTAAAACCTGCTAGGCAGGCATACATACATACATACATATATATAACATCAATCTGTTTCCTAAGTTTATTTTCATGAATGTCCTCCATTTAGAGGCTACCTAGCCAGGAGCTTAGAAGTCCCCCAAAACTCTTCAAATTTCCAAAAATGTAAAGTGCCGTACATTTGGTCTATTCGCGTAAAAAAATCAGAAAATCATGTACAGATGTGAGACCAATAGGGGGAAAAATACGGTTTTAGATTATGGTTTGCGTTAGGCTTGGCCTAAGGTTTAGACTAATCTTGAGACTATGATATGGAGGCATCTCAAAGAGCCTATATTGGCCTCATATAATCTAGTCTCAGGTTTGGGGTCGGAAATCTTTGCCCATGTTTAAATGCTCTTTGATTTAAACTCGCCTTACATTTTATAGTTTGGTAGCTGCCTAGCCTAGAGTCTAGGTGCTCTACGTTTGGTGGCTACCCAGCCTCTTTTTCTTTCAAGATGAGAAAAAAATGACTTCTTGGGTTATTAGTGTCACTTACACCGAGTCAGAAATACAGGTACTAAAGTGTTGTGATTTTTAACGGGAGTTTCATCAACATATGCCAGAGGTGGATATAGCATTTTGAAATCTTTTCTACTGTTTGGGCAATTTGAGATATATGTGACGTTGCAATCTTTTCTCTAGTTTGTGTAATTTGCTATCTTCGAGAGTCTCTTTTTTTTAACTGATAAATTATCTTTATTACAAAGATTGTTTTCCCTGAGGTATAGAGGACTGTTGAAGTTAGTAAGAGAAGAGATTCATATTGCCTGGTTTGTTCTTGTGTGATGGTATTGCTACCCAATTAAGCTTTCTTCACGAATTTGCTCTTGTTCAGTTATTTTTTTAAGCAATATCATCTCATTGGGTTATGGTTAAATTTGTTTTACTTAACATCAATGACATGTCCTGTTAATCTATCTTGCTTTTGAAAAATAATCTTACTTAAAAAGAAAAGGAATCACATGTAAAGGCCAAGGATTTTTTAGAGTTTTTGTTAGTCAAGATAGATTTGTATACTTATGGAAAGGGCACAGACAGAGGAAAAGCTTTGAATTTCCTGTACACCACCATAATATCAGATTTTTGCAACATAAAAGGGTATATTGAAAAAAAAAAACTAACCTTGCGTTAGATCTATTCTCATTGATTTTAATTTTTTTATTATTTTATTCCATTTATCATATTGATTTTTAATTTTGATAAAAAAAAAAAAAAAAGAAAAAGAAAAGAAAAAAAGACAGCTTATTGAAATGGAACATTTAAATATTTTGTTACACTCTTTACAAAAAGATTTAAATTTCAGCAAAACATTCAGCTAAAAGGCCAATTCAAAATCTTCTCAGAAACTATAAGCAAAAATTTTTTGTTCAATAGCCTTTTCTGTACAAATATTAGTTTATTGTGTTTTCAACAGAATTTTTATCTTTCTTAAACTTTGAACAATAAAATTTCTTACAGAAATTTTAACAATTTATTTGAATATTCTACATGATTGTAATGAATGTTATTATTGATAAAGCTTTCTTTCTTCTACTGTTAGTGTTTACAAATTTACAAGCTCCAGTCCAGGAGTCAAGGGTTTACATTGAGATGACAAATGTTCAAGTATAAAGGTACAATCAGTTTTGGTCTCTTATTATGAAAAATTAGTCCTGAGTGACTTACAAGTTTAAAAACATACACAAACATATGATCACATAATGGACATAACATGAATTTTTCAAAATGAAAAAGAAATCAGATTTAAAATCATGCAAATTAATTTAAGCAATGAGAAATTTGTTTCTAAAGATAACTAACTTTCAAAGGCTTTAAGCTATATCCATCATAACAATTTTGCAACACAGATAAAAAAAAAATAACTGTGATGTTGGATAATAATATGCATGTTCAAAAATTTAGAAAACTGAATTTAGCAAAAGCTGTTACCTTAAGCCTCTGAGAGACAGGGTCAAAGATGAGTTTGATTCCATCCTGCGAGAGGTAGAGAACCAGATCCAGAGAGAGAGGGTTCTGCAAGACATAATTATATAACAGGTTGGGAAAAATAATTATCTTCATTTGGCTTGCTTCAATACAAAGGTTAAAAGACAATCATTTTGGGTATTATATATAAAGAAGATAATGATTCTGATTCAAGATTAAATAGCAGATACAATTCAAACTGTTAATGTTTTAATCTGGGATCTAATACCAAGTACATTTATCCCTCATATCATACTAGACATGAGAAAAAGCAAACAGATCCACTAAAACTTCAAATAATCTCAAAATCAAGTGCTGTTAAATATAGCATAGATTTTAGCATACAATTTAAAACATCCATGTCAGATCCTTGTCATTTATGGTTAAAAAAGAATTAGAATAAAAAAAAGACGTATAGAGCGGATGGATGTTTATGCTACTCTTACCAGTCAAATCATGGGTAAATAAATATAAGCATTTGTTGAAGAGAGGCAAAGTGTTAAGGAAGCAAGGAGAAATGTATGAGACTATGCAGCTGAGTTACAAAGCACCACATACATGTAGTGTAAAATTGTTTTCATCAAAGTAACCAAAACATGAATGTGTTGCTATCAAATTATTTAAGACTAAGGGAGAAGATTTAGAAGTTCACCTACCGCTTCACTGTACCAGACTTGGACTCCTTTGATGCATGAATCTTGCCTCTTTAATATATTCACTGCCTGATAAAACGGCATTCCTGTCAGATTTAAATACAAAAAAAAAGGAAATGAGGCTTGCTCAAACCTAAAGGATGGTTAAGAATAAGAGCCTGAATTAGGGAATGAAATGGTGAAATACTAGATTAAATTTTTTTCCCTTCCATATCTTAATATAAGTACTGTAGTAGTATGTACATATATTTATTTTCAACCTAAAAACAAATACATTTGTTATAAATTGCACACTTCTAATTTGCAATATAAATACTTCCCTAGTTAACTCTTTATCTTTTAAACCAAATCTTGACATAAAAGGAAAAGAGACAATATTTAGAGTAAAGACATTCAGGACCTCAACTTTCTGACTTGAATTCCTTTTCAAAGTGAGCTACAGATAACTATTTGCTTTAGTAAATAAGAAAAAAAAAAAACTCTAATATTTTTATAATAACCATAACATCTGTTCTTGCAGCTTTTTCTCCTAATCCAGGAGCAAATAACCAAGATCGGTATGCAAACATCTATATTATCAACAGTATTGCCTTTTATGTCTTTAAACCTGTTCAGCAAGTTCCCCTTTAATAAATGTTTAAAGAAAAAATGGTATGGCTTGGTTTATCCATCTTGACTTCATAGGCCAAATGCATTAGTTTTTCTTGATATATCGCCATGGAAAGTGACAAGAAAGAATTATTTGAGAGTTTCATGAAAGTAAAGATAAGGCCATACGTAACATCAATAAATAGGACCATCCTACTTCAATTATCAATTAACTAATTACCTAATTATAACATAAGGGACTTTATATTTATGTCTACATTTCAGATTTAAAGAAAAAAGAATTGAGACCCTTTACAATTAACTGGAGCCAATAGTTTTATACTTTTTATTTTCAGGATTACCAAACTCTAACCCTGCATATTATGTAGATTTCAATAGAAAAAGACAGATGTTGTATTTAAAAAATGCAACTTATAGAAAGGCTAATAAATTCATAAGAACTAACGAAATCAAATCTCATTCATTTCATTTATGTTTCAATTTTTTGTGGATTTTTTATTTATTTGAATTTTTCACAATATCTGCAAAGGTTCTCTCTCCTTTTGACAGGAGAAAAAGAAAATCCAAATCCTAGAGATTAATCTCTTTTACTTCCATCATCTCTGAGCAAATTTGCATCCTCCACCAAAAAATTAGATCGCTTCGTTAAAGTTCCCACCAACAAAGTTGCCACACAAAATTTCTGTGCTAAGTGCTAGGCACAGGGCTAAACATTGAGTTTAACATTTTGAACATGCAGAGATGAGCAAGAAGTTGAGTCACAAACTTGTGGTTGCGCCAGGAATTTTGAGAGAAAGGAGACACTGAGGCAAAGCAAAAAACACTTTCTCCCTAGCTGATTTTTGTCTGTCAAATTTCCAGAATCAGTCTAGCGCTAAACACTAAAAAAATATCAAGCATATCCTGATCTTTTAACAAAATAAACAATGAAATGAATTATCGGTGATGCAATGTTGATTATGTTCAGGCTTATAAAATTCTCATTTCAGTCTTCACAGTTTTATTGAGCAAGTTAAGTGCACAAGGCTTTATACTCAGTGTGACACACAGAGTGCTCCGGGGGGGGGGGGGGGGCACAAAAAGGCAATAAAGAGAAGGTAGCAATTATATAAGGGAACATTTTTTTCTCCCCAAAAATGATAGCAGGACATCCAGATGGTCTGATCAGAATAATTTCTCTCTTTTTTTACCTTCTCTCCTATGTAACATATCACCATAACTGTTTTGCCACACTGAAAACAGTTAAAGAATGTTGGGGGCTGCATCAAGCTAAGTTATGTTGGTTTTTTTTTAGCAGTTTTACTAAAAGTAATATACAGTGATCCAGCTCTCAGGACTAGAAATCTTGCATGGCACTGGCACAGTTTTCTTGAGGCTGGAGGCCTTTACCTGCATTTTTTGAATGTTCTCCGATTCTCATCTCTCTTCAGCCTCTGATATTACAATTTATAACCTCTTCTTACATAAATTGCCAATTGTCAAGCTTTTTGCGAAACAGGATTAAAGGCTCGTCTAAGGGTGGAGATTATAAAGTGTTTCCAAATCTTCAAATTTCTATTTGGATACGATTCTTTAATCCGTTAAAAGGTTATTTATTATCTTAATTAATTTAGTACATTTTATTAAATAAATTTGCATTGTTTCAGAGCAAATTAGTTAAAGACAAAACATATTCACATCAGTGTTTATAACCCCATCTTGTGAGCCTTTACTTTAATTTGATTCTCAAGTCTGATGGAGTGCTTTCCTGTTTGCACACAATAATATGCTAAGATGTAGCTTCTGTTTACAAATTAAAACTGCTTATGGACTAACACTTCTTTGTTAAGTTTACATTAATAAAAAATCTATTCAGTGCTTTAACATTAATATATCTATATTTGTTTATATCTTTTTCTATCAGATTTAGTTGGAAAAGCTTTGAAGTTTGAAAAAGTGACCTTTTGCTCCTTTATACATACACACACATACAATCTAAATATTTAACTAAGAACAGGATCTTAATCAAATCTTTAGAGTTTTAGGCAGAAAAATGATGTACATTAAGTTTGGAAGTTTTATTTGTAAATATTGACCAAGCATCTGAATGAGATACTATGGCTCTGAAGCCCAAACATAAATATCGAACAGCTGGGCTGAGAAAATAGTGACGTAAAACACAAAAATAGTCACGACCGATTTAAGATTTCTAGATCTAAAATACACTCAAATGTCAAGTTTAAAACAGTTTAGTGACAGATCTACATAAGATCCTAGATGCTGACCCACATTCAATCAACTTTTGATTCAATGTTTGAGTGAAATATTTTAGAGACTTTATCGTTAATTTCTGGAGAGAATGGCTGTGAGAAGGGTGGAAAAACGTATTTTGAATTCAGCTAAATATGTATCAAAATCAGGTCAATTTAGGTTAAACCTTACCTAGAACAAACTCCCATTGCTCGTTCCCTAGAGATCTCTCTGGCGTAACTTCCAGGTCGAGCATTTCCAATTTTGTCTTGTTACACCATCTGGTGAAAAATGTTTATTTGTAACAAATTGTATATGTAACTCAATAAATTCTGTAGAAATATAAACAAATTCACTGCGACTCCACCATCTTTGTTTTGCTTGCAGTGACTACAGTCAGGGGAGATCACTAAGGGCTAAAACACAGTCATCTTTTTGCAAACGCAAACCGGAAATTCGATCTTGCACAAACGTTACAACCTTGTTTACTACTTCAAACCCAAAGTTCATTTTTGAAAAAAAAAATAAAATAAAAACATTTATATTCATTAGAGAGAGGATTCTATTTCCATATTTGATTTTGTATGGCTTAGTTTTCTTTCACCCATAATTTGTGAAGAAAAATAATTCATTTCATTATTTCCGTCTTTTATTATTATTTGTATCTTATAACTAAGAAAAAATCCCGACGTTTTATAGTTCCTTACTTCCCGCCCCATCCTCCCCACCCCTCTCCCAAGTTCTTTTACAATTTTAGATTTTACCCCACTTGCTGAAGTTGCTTTAACAATCAACAATGTGAGTAAATTGAAGATTCATTCATTATGTGAAATTGATACGAATACCATTTTTACTTGGTGCAAACAACAATTCTACACGTCCGTTGCAATATCATTCCTCTCAAAAATTACTCACACGGTTATACTCTTCACTTCCAGTCCCACCCACACACACAAACATATATATATATATATATATATATATATTTACATGTATATGACTTCTTAATACTTTGCAGGCTCCATAGAATTGTGCAGATATACGAGATTTAAAAAAAAATAGAAATGATCTTAGGATGAGAACTATTCCTCTGAGGCTATTTGATGAGGCAAGTTGTAGATCAAGACTGCTATAATAATCTGGAGATGACAAGACACTCTTTTTCGAGGTCTATCTAGTTTTAAGAACAGATTAACTTTGTACGTTGGTGTTCATGAATATTGCTGTTATCGAAACTCTTTACAAATGAAAATTTAAATGTATTTTGGATGGGATATAACGTGTCAGTCCTGCCTTCCAACAAATCTCATTTCTGTAACTCAAGAAACTTGACATGCGACGGAAACCGAATCTCTGCATTTCGAGACTGAATGATGCAGATTTTGTCATCTATTAATCATGTGATGGTGTCGTTCACTTGATCCATATGGAGGAGATATTCGTTTGAATATAATTATGACCCTGCGCAGTTAGAAAAAAAAATTAAAAATAGTTTAAAGCTTATTAAAACATCGAAATTTTAGACATTATATGTCACATTCATTCCTATATTTCATGCTTGATGTTCTACGTTAAGTCTGCTTTGCAGTTTGTTTGGTTTTTTTTTTTTTTGTAATTGTAATTGTTGTTATTGTTGTTGTTATTGCTGGTGCTGTTGTTGTTAAATATGTATAATTTCATGGATATGCTAAGCTAGCAGGACTTGAATGAACCCCGTGACGCGTGAGCCACTAGAGGGTCCGGCTCCAACAGGAAGTAATAATATCAGGAAGTTGGGCTGAGACTAGTGAGAGCTTATTTAGCTTCACGTTTTGTTCTCAGTATATTAGTCATTCCGTAATCAGGCTTGGTCCGTCATGTGAGCGAATTGAAAGGGAACAGGAAACCGGCGCAACTGCATCGGCACAGCTCGGTTGCCGATACCCAGTTTTCTCGTAAATAATAAAGAGAGTAAAAGAAAAAAAAAACCTATTGAGCAAAAAATTTTTGATAGCCTTTCAGACGTATCGAGACAAGATCTAGATTGAGTTTTCTTCAGTTTTAGTCCTCCCCCAACCCACCCAAAAAAAAATTGTTTGGGGCTCCATGAATATTTTGTTTTTCATTCAAAAAATAAAGGGATCGCAAAAGTTTAGACAATAAATTATTATACATCCTCAGGCATTCGGAGAAGAAGATTAGTATTCTTTGGAATTTTTGGTTCCATGGATTGAGTTCATTACCACAAAAAATCCTTTGTAACAAGAAAAGAAGCTTATAGAAAACTTAGGGAGCGAAATTAAGTATCGGTAATTTGTCTGTTTTTTATAGTTCTTTGAAGAACTCAATCCCTCCTTGTCATTCATCTTTTATCTCTCCCTCCTCCTCATCTCTCTCTCTCTCTCTCTCTCTCTCTCTCTCTCTCTCTCTCTCTTTCTCTCTCTCTCTCTATTTTTATCTATCTCTCCCCTCTCTGTCTCTGTCTCTATCTCTTTGTCTGTCAGTCTGTCCGTCTGTCTGTCTGTCTCTGTCTCTGTCTCTTTCTCTGTCTGTCTGTCTGTCTGTCTCTCTCTCTCTCTCTCTCTCTCTCTCTCTCTCTCTCTCTCTCTCTCTCTCTCTCTCTCTCTCTATTTTTATCTATCTCTCCCCTCTCTGTCTGTCTGTCTGTCCGTCTGTCTGTCTGTCTCTGTCTCTCTGTCTCTCTGTCTCTCTGTCTCTCTTTCTCTCTCTCTATCACTCTCTCGATTTTTTAATTTCTCTTATTATACACACACACACATATATATGTATATATATTATATATATATATATATATATATATATATATATATATATATATATCACACCATATAAACAAATCACGAGTTGCAAAGGTGCAACTGTATAAAGAATAACCCAGAGTTTGAAACCTACGAACAAATTGTATTCGTTTATATTATCTTTGAGTGCTTTTGATTTTTCTTCCATTAATGGACGTTTCAATTCATCGATCATCCCTCCTCTATTCACTTTCTTCCTGTCGTTGTCAAGCTTGGGGCAACTCTTCTCCTCTTTATCATTGCTAAAACAAGAATATCACTTGCCTTTACCTACTCCAACAAAAGAAACTCTGTGTTATAACTTTCGAAAATTGAAACTATCAACTAGATAGTTTCCCTTCTTTTCCTTCTTTGTTGAGATTTGTTATGACCCGCTTTTCAAATGTCACTGCTGTAATTTGAAACAATGCCTATCTCCATTTTTTTCTTTTTATTTGGTTCTAATTTTGTTCTGTCTCTTTGCTTTCTTAGTACAATTTTATATGCATACTATACTGAATATTTTTTTCTTGGCTAGTAAAACTATAGTTACTATTGCCACTCCACCTTTATTGGTGCTGCTGCTACCTTTACTACTACTACTACTACTACTACTACTACTACTACTACTACTACTACTACTACTACTACTACTACTACTACTACTGCTGCTGCTGCTGCTGCTGCTGCTGCTGCTGCTACTACTACTACTACTACTACTACTACTACTACTACTACTACTACTACTACTACTACTACTACTACTACTACTACTACTACTACTACTACTACTACTGTTCTGATCTACATACCACCCCCCCCCCCTCTTTTTAATTTGAAAATAAGATCGAGTAGTTTATTTGATTGAAATAAGAATGTTTTAAATTTAAAAATCAGAGGAAGCGTAGGTGCTATGTCAACTGTGCCAAACATCGAAACATTCTCTCCTCCTACACTTAAATAGATAAAACCGGTTATTAAAACAATGATTAAACAAAAATCATGTTACGCAATACTTCAAGACAGTGGTGCATTTCCGACACTTATGAAAACTGATAACTGATTTACGCAATAGTCTAGAGTTGCAAAGAGATGTCAGAGTAACCTAAGATTTGCCAACTATCCCCTGGATTTTCGAACAAAGGAAATTTCAAGTAGCCACAACAGTATAATTATAGAACATAGAGCCAAGTTTATTTTCTACGAAAATTTAATTATTCTGGGAGTTCCTCTCGACTCACACTAAGGTTGCGAAAACCTTCAGAGCTCATGTTCGTTCTAAAATTAACAGGGATCGAAAAACAGCAGGCTCGTGCCAATCTTAGACGGGTTTCCTTACAGAGCGAACCGAGACTCGGAGCGAATTCATCAAGATTAGTAACAACAGTTTGCCCTTTGTCTGTAGATCTAGATTAACAATCACGTAATCAAAAACTCGTTATGAAACTGATGATTTGATGTAAACAAAGAGAAGTAAACGAACACACAGTGTATGGAGAAAAGGGGAAAAATCAAAACAAGATAGTGGTCTATCGAAAATTATCCACCTCTTTGCGCAAAATGGAAAGTCGTCTCGTTTTGACATAGGAAAATTGAGATCAGGGATCCCAGAGGAAACCCCAATATTCTGCCTAACTCGTGTCTCTCGGTAGAGCGGAGATTTCCGGCGAAGTCCTCTGAATAGAAATAGGTCAGACCTAGCCTTTTTGGGATGATGAATACATTAAGAATTTTCCGGAGACTTCCATATATAGTACAAATATGAATACGAAATAAAGACAATTAAACTTCGTTTTACCGAAGGGAATTCCGAAGTGACGTTTTACGTTGAGAGGAAGCATGCTATCCATATAAGGCAGAATTCGGCTCGGTTATTTTCGGAGGTCTTGTCGATCCGTCTCTTATCGACCAATCAAAACGAAGCAAGGCAGAAGCAACATGTCATTCTGTATTGTGAACTAGAAAATGAATGAACGTTCACCAGACAGCATGTTGTCATTCGTAGCGGACACACTGTGCTACGAACTGAAGGAAAAGTTTATTTTCGCTATGCCTCGGGTTGTACCCGATCAAAGGACAACGTTTGAAAGTGATGAATTATTTAGAAAATTAAGTCGCGAATGTGAGGTAACTTCTCTTTACATTTTTTTCAACAACTTTTCAGGATGTTTGTGTAGCACTTAAGCTTAAAAAAGTGGGTTTTTCCATTAGGAGTGTTACTTGCTTATTTCAGGGACTGGACAAATAAGCCTTACCGGTAGATCTAAAATGTATCTGCAGATCCAGATCTAGATCTAGTGCGATAAAATTTAATTATAAAAAAATACAAAGTGTTTGGGTTTGGTTTTGTTTGTTTGTTTGTTTGTTTTTTTTTTTGTTTTTTTTTTTTTGATAATTCAGCGTTTAGTTTGTATTCTTGTTTGCTTCATGCCATTTTTAATGCACGCGTTTATATTACTACAGACATTTTGTTGAATTTATTGGCAAGTTTGTGTATCGAAATCTAGATAAGATATGGATCTATGTATTATTATTTCTAATACACCATGAAGGACATTTCAGATCCAGCTGTATAAACTGGTTACGAGTATTTTTCCTTTTCGGATAGTTTTAAAGTTCGGAACAAAATTTCTTTCTTTCGGTTTTTTCTTTCTTTTTTTTTTTTTTACTTGAAGAGTATGTACCATAAACCAGTCATATTTACTGGATCGTTTTCTTCTCAAGGTGAGATACACTGGTTTTCGTGATCGCCCCATGGATGAAAGACAATTGCGCTTTCAGGCGGAATGTAGAGAAGGCCACGCTGATGTGGTAAGTACTGTTTTCATTATACCCTGCCGTTAAGAGATACACTAAGTCTGAGATAAAACTTGAGGCAAACGGTTAGTGGGAAATCCCGTGGCTTACTGGCAAGTTGGAACAAGCTGCTCCTCTTGGCTTTTTACATTGGGCACAAAGTTAACTTGACCAGAATCGAATTTTAGCACTAATATTCGAGAGCAATTGTTTTTTTGGGAAAAAAAAGGTACTGCTAAGTTCGTGGAAAGCATGACTGATAATATAGACCTATTAGCTAAAGAGATTTAATTTTTATCAAGATCCAGATATAGATTTAGCAGGAACAATTTAGATTAACTTGAAAGACAACAATAAGAATATGTAAGCATCAGTCGATATGAAATTAAAACTGATATTGAATATGATCGTCATGGAGTGTGATAAAAATTTAATGGACGCATAAAACCAATCATAACTAAAACTTTTAGGGCAGCTTTCCACCTTTTTCGAGTTGTTCGAGGGTTAGTCTTTTTTTTTTTAAACGTACCAATATAAGAGAGAGAGAGAGAGAGAGAGAGAGAGAGAGAGAGAGAGAGAGAGAGAGAGAGAGAGAGAGAGAGAGAGAGAGAGAGAGAGAGAGAGAGAGAGAGAGAGAGAGAGAGAGAGAGAGAGAGAGAGAGAGAGAGAGAGAGAAGGGGGAAGGAGAGGGAGATTAATTCTCTGTAAGTTAAGTTTGAAGTTGCAATTCTTTGGGGCAGCTTGCTTTTTTGTTTTTTTTTCTTCTTTTTGTTTTATAAACTGCACAAGGCAATCGTGGTGAATAAAGCGATTGTAAACTGTAGACTGGGGTGGCCGTAAGGCTCAGTGATTGATCCCGTCCGGGCCGGTCAAGTCTTGGCCAGGAATGTGAAAAATGAAGGATTGGCAAATTACACCACGTGACACAACTAGAGTTGAATCTAGATTCTAGAATGTATTTTGATGTAGAACTGGTCCTCGGTAGGTCTCAGAATTCCTTTTGTGGCAACATTGGACGAAATAGTCTCACTGGTTTACATTTCCATTCTGCCTCTGTCTCGGGGTTGCCGCACTCAGCGAGTGCAGGCAGTCCACGCTACTCGGACATGCCTCAGCCAGCACTAGTAGGTCTGAAGGACGGAGATTGGCTGCGCACGCCACACAGACTAATACAGTTAATTCAATTCAGATAAATTATGATCCACCGCACCTGCATCGTGGGATCAGCCGGATGTGATGCTCAACAAGGGTTCCAATCTCTCTACCTCGGCTAAACAAGAAAACCATGAGTTCTGGAATCTGTGGAACTTCAATTTCCCTCCCCCACTCCCACCCCCTTTCCCCCAGAAATTTAGCCATCGAACAAGATTAAAATATTAGATTTAATAGCCTGTAGATTAAAAGCCTGTGGCTGCTGAGACTTATCACGATCCAACCAGGAAAAAAATTACCCATTTTTTTTGTTGATGTTTATCTTGCTGTTGTTTCTTACGCTCTAAATTTAGGTCAGTGAATTTGGTTGTCTACATATTTGTTTACATACTGAACCAGATACTCCTCAAGGTAGCGGTACTGGAAATCATAGGAAGTGGGAGGGGGGGCTGTTGGAGGCAGTTAACTCATTGAAGCCTAACCCCGGTAAGACCCAGAAGATCCTATATCACACCCCTATTCACGGCTGAGCGGCCAGGAAGAGTTTCACGTTCACTAGGATCTCCTCACCCACGGCCTCGCCTTTCTCGGATCTACACGGGCGGCAGTGGGCCAGCCCGAGAACTAAGCTAAACATCACTTGATTATCACAAGAGATTTTCACAAGTCCTTTCGTGGTAACAAATGAAACAAAACGGGGAAATACCAGGCGTTACGTGATAAGATCTGATGTAGTCAAGAGTAGTTTGAGAGGCTTGTTACTCTTATAGGATGTACAGCACTCGGCTGGTTGAGATCGACAAGTTCAAAGATTTCCGCAATTTTTGTTTTTTACCCGGATACTCACACCTAATAGCACTTGACTGTCTATCTTTGTGAAGAGGGATGCGTGAACTCACTATTTTTATTTTCGTAAATCATTTAAAATGATTATTAAAAAGTTCTTTTCCATGTCAACATTTCATTCTGTTTCATCCCAGAGATGTAATATTGTTTTCAACTAATTCGACTTTTGAATGTTAAGAGTTCGGAATATTTTCAATAGCCATAAAGATTTGAAAAAAAAAAATTTCAAACCAGGATTTTTCTTTATTCTCTTTGTCAATAAGGTTGACCAAATTTTAAGGTTTCTCTCTTCTGTTTGTCATTAAGAACTCTAGTAGAACCGCAGCCAAAAGTTATTAACTTGGTTATGCCCCTTACTAATCGATCGCCTGAACAACCCAGAGCCATGAAACCATGTAGCTGTGAAGCTTCTCCTGCCTCAAGACTAACAAAGGACGGAAGAATAAAAATAGCTCAATTATAAACTGGACGGGTTCTATTATACACATATATTGTCCTTGCTTTTAGACCATTTCCATTAATGTTATATCAAAAACGGCTCAAGTCAACTCACATACTGCTTTTGTTGACTATTTTTTTTAGCTTCAGTGGGAAATTATTCAAAATTAGTTGCAGAGCTCTTATGCCTATCTGAACAAAATTTAGTCTACGTTAATTTTCATAGGAAGAATATATATATAGTATACTTATTAAGCTATTGTGTTGCATTGGAAATATTTGGGCTTCTTTACCCCAGAATCGAAATTAAAAACTGATGCTGCAAAGATTTTTCATTTTTTTTCCTCGTTCTGTACGTTTAAAATGCAATCCAAATTGATTTGCCCTCTAAGCTAGTGACACATTTACGGGTTAAGTCGGCGTTAGTTAAAAAGTTTGAATGCTAAGATTCAGAAGGTTGGGTTCTTTTTGTTTATTCGTTTGTTTGTTTGTTTGTTTGGGTTTTTTTTTCTTTTGTTTTCCTTTCTTTTTTTTTGTCTCATACAAAGAATACATGCTTCATGTCTCCTTAACATGTGTAAAAATTCTTTTGAAATTTATTTAATTTTCGTTTCTATTTAAACTTGTGATAATTTTTCTAGATAAAAGAAAATTTAAATTAGGACAAAAATATATTGATAACAAGAAAATAGTAGGGGGGGTTAGAGTCTAATACTTGCAGGCGTAGAGAAGATGTATATTGATAACAAGAAAATAGTAGAAGGGGTTAGAGTCTAATACTTGCAGGCGTAGAGAAGATGTATATTGATAACAAGAAAATAGTAGAAGGGGTTAGAGTCTAATACTTGCAGGCGTAGAGAAGATGTATATTGATAACAAGAAAATAGTAGAAGGGGTTAGAGTCTAATACTTGCAGGCGTAGAGAAGATGTATATTGATAACAAGAAAATAGTAGAAGGGATTAGAGTCTAATACTTGCAGGCGTAGAGAAGATGTATATTGATAACAAGAAAATAGTAGAAGGGGTTAGAGTCTAATACTTGCAGGCGTAGAGAAGATGTATATTGATAACAAGAAAATAGTAGAAGGGGTTAGAGTCTAATACTTGCAGGCGTAGAGAAGATGTATATTGATAACAAGAAAATAGTAGAAGGGGTTAGAGTCTAATACTTGCAGGCGTAGAGAAGATGTATATTGATAACAAGAAAATAGTAGAAGGGGTTAGAGTCTAATACTTGCAGGCGTAGAGAAGATGCGATAGATGTTTTCTTTCATCAAGTTTTTTTTATGGCGTCAATGGAAATACAAGTTGAAACAAGAACAATGTGTGTTTCATAAAATCTTGTAAGATGACATTTGTTTGAAAAAAAAAAAAGCTTAATGTCCTCATGACCGTAGGGGAAATCGGAACTTTCAACAAAATTAAACTGATAATTTTTTTCAAATTATTATTAAGAAAGTTTAATCTCTTAAATTCAAATTTTGGAGCCTCGATTTTTTTCTTTAATTTTTTTTTTTTATAATTGTATTTTCAGCGTTTAATTTAGATGCCCACAATACATGGTCTTGAATATTTTGTACCTTCTTGTCTAAGTTAATCTCCGCATGCTTGTTTTGTAAAAAACAATGTAACAATCGCATGATTTTTTTGTTCCAAGTTAAAAATTATAGTCTTGGTATATACTGTAAAACATTAATATAGACTTTGGTATTGTCTGCAGTGACTTTACTATTAGTTTTTGATATAATTGTTTTGATAATTTATGTGTGTGTGTGTGTTTGTATAAGAGACATAGATGATATTGATAAAGAAAAATCGGTGATTATTATAAAAATAATAATAATAATAATAATAATAATAATAATAATAATAATAATAATAATAATAATAATAATAATAATAATAATAATAATAATAATAATAATAATAATAATAATAATAATAATAATAATAATAATAATAATAATAATAATAATAATAATAATAATAATAATAATAATAATAATAATAAATGTTGTAATAAGGTGTATCTGCAGGACTAACAGGAGTTCTTGTATTTTCTTTGCGTTGAATGACATCTTCTCACGCAGCCTCTATGTGTGTATGATGACCATCATGGTTCTTGCTTGGTCCGACTTGAGCGCACGCCAAATTTCCTCTAAAGGAAAGAAATTCGGTTATCTGAAACGGCTCTGTAAAACTTTCATTTCTACAGATGTCAGTATTTCATTTATTGATATTAAATTGAAATTTTTATCAACTTTGATCAAATCTAAATCTATCAGTGAACAGATTTCGTCACAACGACGATATTAATTTTGGTTTAGCCCTTTTTCACCATGTTCAAAAAGTACTAGTTTTTCGTCCTAAATTTATGCCTCAAAGAATTTGTTTTCTGTTTAACAAAATGTTTGAAGCATAAATTTAGGAGAAAAAAAAACAGTTGCTGAGGTCCTATGTATGTTCAACTTTTATTTTTTTTACTCTCTCTTTGCGCTAGGCTTTTGTGTGTACGGGGACAACACTGCAGTTAAACTTCTCGGCCAACTCTTGGTCTGAGCGACCCGAGGATAGAGTGCTCACCACAGACTTCGTCGACTTCGATTCGGAACCTGGCAAGGCAAGTTCACGTTTTTATCCTTGTTTTTCTTTATTGTTTTTTTTTTGGTGTGTGTGCGTGTGTGTGTGTGCACAGGTCTGATCTGAATTACGTGAGACTGCCTGGCCAATCTGGCACGAGTCGCCTTTGACTGTAAGGAGTCCAGGGAAGATAGAGCTTAGATCTTTGAGGAGGTTTCGATATAAAAAGCACTCGGTTGAGAAATATTGACTTAAGTTTTTGCTCATTCATAAAGGGCAAAATATCCACTTCATCATAGTACCCCAGACCCAATTTTCAAAAGTTCCAATTCGTGCCCTATACACCATGATTGCCTTTTTAAATCCATTGAACATAACAGACTGCTTAGAGAATGGAGAAAATTAATATAACAGAAAGTAATGGACAATTTTAATTGATTAGATTGATACAAAATCTAGCCTGTCCGAAACAAGGTAAACCGGGATGGATTCAAACATTCTGGTTTTTCTTTATTGTTGACGCTCATGTTGTGATCAAATGTTGAAGACAACTAAAATAGATGTCCCTATAAACATACAGAATGTTTACCATATTGAAAGTGAGGGGTAAAGACCTGAAATAGATGTCACAATAAACATACAGAATTTTTTCTATGTTGAAAGTGAGGGGTAAAGACCTGAAATAGATGTCACAATAAACATACAGAATTTTTTCTATGTTGAAAGTGAGGGGTAAAGACCTGAAATAGATGTCACAATAAACATACAGAATCTTTTCTATGTTGAAAGTGAGGGGTAAAGACCTGAAATAGATGTCACAATAAACATACAGAATTTTTTCTATGTTGAAAGTGAGGGGTAAAGACCTGAAATAGATGTCACAATAAACATACAGAATTTTTTCTATGTTGAAAGTGAGGGGTAAAGACCTGAAATAGATGTCACAATAAACATACAGAATTTTTTCTATGTTGAAAGTGAGGAGTAAAGACTGCGCAACTCTAAACAAATAGCATAACACTTCTCCTTGGAGTTTCGCTCCATCGATCATCTGATTTCTCACTAGTTTCTGACCGAGCAGATTTCAAGGAAAACTTTTGGTTCCAGTAAGACACACAGTCTCTGTTTCTCTGTCTCTGTCTGTCTGTCTGTCTGCCTGTCTCTCTCTCTCTTTCTCTCTCTCTCTCTCTCTCTCTCTCTCTCTCTCTCTCTCTCTCTCTCTCTCTCTCTCTCTCTCTCTCTCTCTCTCTCTCTCTCTCTCTCTCTCTCTCTCTCCACCCCCCCTCCCCTGAACACATACACACCATATTAAAAAAAAAACGAAAAAAAAAACCTCGACCAATTGCTATAATAATCGGTGACCCTTTCTATTCACAACACGCTCCTAAAACTTTTCTCCTGCCCCCCGTGCCTGACTCTAACCCCCCTCATCCGATCCTCTCACTGACCATGTCGGCGAGGATGAGTAAGTGTTTGAGGAATCTCGACTCATCCGCCTCATCTACCACTACCTAGCAACTGATCAACAAGGATGGGCTAAGTTCGGTAACTCATGCATGCGTGTGAACCTAGCGATGGTACTGGCGAAAAAAAAAGAAAGAAAGAAGAAAGTGAATGTGCCAAAATGGTTTGGATCTGGCACCATTAACACTTAACCAGCAGCGAGTGGCTCAGTGTACTGTGCAGGCTGGGTTCCCCAGGTCTTGTCTGCCGCTCCTAGCCTAGCCACACGCTACATTTAGGCCGGCACTTTGTGTATAAATATTTTTTCTTATTATTTTAGATATAAACTTCTCTCTCTCTCTCTCTCTCTCTCTCTCTCTCTCTCTCTCTCTCTCTCTCTCTCTCTCTCTCTCTCTCTCTCTCTCTCTCTCTCTCTCTCTTCTCTCCCGATTTTTTGCCTATCAATTTGGATTTATCTCTCTCTTTCTCTCTCTCTCTCTCTCTCTCTCTCTCTCTCTATCTATCTATCTATCTATCTATATATCTCTCTTTCTCTCTCTCTCTCGATTTTTTGCCTATCAATTTGGATTTATCTCTCTCTCTTTCTCTCTCTCTCTCTCTCTCTCTCTCTCTCTCTCTCTCTCTCTCTCTCTCTCTCTCTCTCTCTCTCTCTATCTATCTATCTATCTATCTATCTATCTATCTCTCTCTCTCTCTTCTCTCCTGATTTTTTGCCTATCAATTTGGATTTATCTCTCTCTCTCTCTCTCTCTCTCTCTCTCTCTCTCTATCTATCTATCTATCTATCTATCTATCTATCTATCTCTCTCTCTCTCTCTTCTCTCCTGATTTTTTGCCTATCAATTTGGATTTATCTCTCTCTTTCTCTCCACTCCTCTCGCTCTTTGTTTCTTTACTTCTCTCTACTCCAGAGCATGCTTTAAAAAAAGGAATGCAAGTATCAGAACAATAATAAATAATTGGAAGAGTCAACGTATCAGAACAAAAGCTTGACCTACCCTGGCCCAATTAGACGGACAATTTCGCTCCAACTTGGCCCCCACGAAAGTAGCGAATGACCCAGTACGGCCAATGGTAAGGAGTGGCCAAAGGGGGCCTAGCCTAACCGGCACTGTCAGCTCAGAACCGCATAATTCGACTTGGAGGTTCGTGCAATCGGGATTTTTCTGATAAACAGACTAAAGGATAGTTCAAGTGATTCATCAAATTTCATGATGACTTCATTCCTTTCAAGAATTCAACTGGTTACAGTTATGAAGCCTTAAACATACGTGCAAATTTTGCACGGCGATGGGTGCAAATGGTGCGAAGTATGAGCTAGAGTGGTTGAATCCCCTCCCTCAGCCCATGTTTTTTTTTTTCCTCCTCGGAAGTCAATGGTTGAAGATGAGAATAAAGACGAAAAAAGGTGTGGGAGGGGGATGTCTTTGTTCAGGCTGTAAAGGAGAGGCTAGAGCTAACACATTTCCTTTCTTTGCGGTTGTGGATGTGTGTGTGTGTGTGTTGTGTGTGTTACAGTGAGGGCGTGTGGGAACTGAGCGGCACGTGTGACGCCTGCCCTGAAGCACAAAGGTCATAAGTTAAAATGAACGGGACGGAACGTGCACCTACCTCATCTAACTTGTAAATAAAAAATTAAACGCAAAGAGTAAAAAATAGAATTTAGAAAAAGATGATTTATGAGTGCTGCGCCTCTATTTTGACTTGTTTTTCAATTTAATAAGGGGGGGAGGGGGTAAGATTTGGGCAGTTCTGACCCTATCTTTACCTTTAAAAATTTGTTGTCTCATAGTGCTTGTCTTCAGACACTCCCCCTCATTTAAAACCTTTTGAACTGCTTATGGAGCTTTCAGTATAATGAAAATTTTGTTCAACTGTAAATGTATATAAAAAAGAAAATTTTGACATCTAAAACCAGCGAATGCCATCATTAGCCTCGTCAGGCTTCATCTTCATCACCACTATATTCATCATTATTGCTGCTCTCATCTCCAATGTCATTTTCTCCTCTTAATCATAATCATCCCCCGTCAGCATATCAGCCTGTGTAGGTACCTTTTTTGTTTTCTCCATCCTGAGCTCCATGTTTGATGTGACTGTTTCCTCCAGTAAGCCGCTTATGTTATCTTCTTCACGTGATAATCTCTGTCCGGACTTGCCAAGTAATCACTTGTCACATGCTCGCCGCCGCTCATGTTGACTCAGAGCTTGTGTCGAGACGATCGGTTATCCCAGATATTAAGTTTGAAAACAATACACGCCCGTGACACAAAGTTTACCTCTAATTTTAGAGCAAAGCCAGAAGCGATTATGACTCTTTCACATCTTCCTGATACTTAGCACCATGAGACTAAAGTAGGCCTTGGTGGTTGGCTGTATGACTGATGCCTGATGACTGATTGTTGATCAGGATGTAGGACACAATAGAGAAGCTGCGGTTTGGTGCACCAGATAGCCTTCAACCCTCTTTCAAAACAAACAACATAAAACCATAAGTGGGAGAAAATAGAGCACTTGGATGAGGACAGCGGAATCAGGCGTACACCCACACACCTCGAAATCTCGTTGATTCGCTCATAACAAGGTTGTTTGTTTTGAGGTTTGTTTTTTTTTAATGATCGAACAATTAATTGAGATAAAGAATGTAAAAAAAATGAGACTGTCAAAAATAGTAGGGATGGTAATGACATATTCCTAGATTATCCCAATTACCAACCCTACTATTTTGACAGTCTCAGAGAAGTCAAGTCAGCGAGTCTCTACCCTTAACTGGCTGGGAGGGAAAACAAAATTAATTCTCTAATTTCCAGATTCCCAGCGAAAAACGACGGTTGTGTAGATATGAATTGTGTGAAAACTCAAAGTTTATCATAAATATGTTCGTTGCTTACGGAACCAAAAACCAATGATTTATCATAAAATGTGTCCATGTTGCTGATATGGCGTCTGTCCGATTTATTTGTTATGAGTTGAACGTTTCATAGATTAATACTAAAGTAGACTACAGTTTCACTTGTCTGTGCAGGAATGCATTTGCTTTGATTCTAAACATTAACTTATCTAGATAACATACCTGAAAAGGAGAAACTTAAAAGACATTTATAGTGTACTCAAAAAAAAAAAAAAAAAAGAAGAAGAAGAACAAAAAACATTTCACATAGTATTCATCTAATGCATAATTTTTATATGTAATACATAAATAATGTAGGAAATTTTGATTAGTTTGTAACAGATCTACAATTTGAGTGAGGCGACCTTTGATTTAAAAAGATAGGAACTCAGTGTACGACATTTCTCAATAAACGTTACTTCTTCTTTTCTTGCGACATATTTTAAAGTATTGGACTTATTTACCTTCTCTCTATTTCCTTTTATTCACTCTGTCACACACCACACTCCCCCCCCCCCTCCCCCCTCACCCTCTTCCTCTCACCATCAATCATTTTAACTATCTTTTTCTCTCTGTGAATCTTTCATCTTTCTATCTCTGCCTGGTTAGCTGTCTGTCAGTCTCTGCCCCTTTCTCTCTCTCTCTCTCTCTCTCTCTCTCTCTCTCTCTCTCTCTCTCTCTCTCTCTCTCTCTCTCTCTCTCTCTCTCTGTGTGTGTCCGTTAATCTCTAAAATTGTCATAATAATTCCTTGTTACAGGTCGAAATTAGATTTAATCTTTAGCTCAAGCTTACACCAACCCGCTTTCTCTCTTTTTCCGTCTAAATGGAATCAAAACACAAATTGCGTGATATGTTGGGAAACAAGCATACCTGTCTTTTGAACTACCGTGACGTAAATAATATAAAAAATGAATGTTATTAGTTCAGACGTGCACAGGTTTCCAAACATTAAATAATAAATAAATAGTGTCTTCTCTCAGTTTTTCTTTCTTTTCTTCTTCCTATTTAAATCTAACATCATTAACACACTCTTAATTATTATGTATCATGCTAAAGTAGTTCTCTACCACAGAAGGGTTGCGCCAGCTGCTAACTTACTATCGACCGTCTTTATTTCTCGCCTCGAAACGAAATGCGCAGCAACAGAAGGCATTCTGCTGGATCCGCCCACTTTTCGCCAACACCTACACAACCTCTCTAATCTGGGTTAACATCCAAATCGCACCGAACCACCCCTCTCTGCTCCCCGTCCCCCTCTTCTGCGTATTTCTTTGCTTTAAATTATTGTCAAGATAATTCTTAACGTAGATTTTCGTCGAACTAAAAAGATTTGACAATTTGTTATGTCTGGATCTTACAGCACAATTTCAGTGGACAAAGAATATGAAAGCATGTCAGTCCGCTCTAGCAGTGACCAGTCCTGTCTTGACCCATTTCGACCTGGGAAAACCCTGAGGATCCCCTTGCAGCCAGCTCTTGAGGCCACGGCCATTAGATCTACAAACTCGTAAAAATAACCTTGACCTCGATGACCTAATGATGGTGGGCACACCCCGATATGTTTTACCGGAACTTAATAATATGCGAAGGTCGAAGTTCGAAAGCGCTAGAAATGGAGCTCTTCTTTTCAGTCGACCGTGTGTTATCTACTCAAAATAAATTAAATGTTGTTGGTTTTGAAATAACGATAGGTGTTTGAATGTATTTATCAGTGTAGAAAAATGTACAAGTTTAAGTTCGGATTCACAAACATTAAAAATCGTTCCTACAAAAAGGGACTTGAATTTGATGAAAAGACAATCATTGTTGCACCCCTGATGTGCGAATCTTCTCGCTACACACATCATCAAACATAGATCTAGCGCTAGATCAAGAACTAGGCTAAGTGTAGATCTATATTTCTTACTACTGCACATTTATTCAAATTCTAGTTTTTGAGAACTATATTCTTTTTTTTTAACCAAGGTGAATTTATCTAGACCTCCACATACTGATCTTAATTTCTTACACGCACAAATCAAATCGACCTACTAAATCACTCTGAGACTCGCTGCTGTCCAGATAAGGTTGGCCCAAATCTAATCTACATCTGCGCATGTTTCGTCGGGGATTCTATCCTAGCAGCAAGAGGGACATGGCCGAAAATTGGACCAGTATTGTTTGCTAATCTTTTTGTCCAGTTTACCGTACTCTCTCTCTCTCTCTCTCTCTCTCTCTCTCTCTCTCTCTCTCTCTCTCTCTCTCTCTCTCTCTCTCTCTCTCTCTCTCTCTCTCTCTCTCTCTCTCTCTCTCGCTCGCTCGCTCGCTCGCTTTTATCAATCATTCAGTATATGCAAATGTTTCTTTTGATGAGGCTCGTCTTTCATATGTATTTAAATGTTCAAAAGCTATGTAAATACATGTAGGCTATGATAATATAATAGACCATTTTTGTGGAGTGTAAACAATACTAGAGCTGATATCCTGAGGATTATTATCGGCTTTCGGCCCACGTATTTGATATCGATTTATATATTAAATTTCTCTTCTTTGCAAGAATCTGGCATAGAGGCGCAGCTCAGAATCGGCAATTAATCTTTGTGTTCGTTCATTACAAACAAACAAAACCAGGTTGTTATATATGTTTTCCAAATATGGAAATTTTTGTTGTTGTTGTTGTTGTAAGTAAATTATATCCCATATTGAAATTAGAGAAAATAAATGTAAAGGGACAAAAAAGAACTAACTGAAGTGCCTTATCGCATGCATTTTTTAAATTTGTGTGTGTGTGTTTAGAGTAGTTTGTCACTATTTAACTTATGCAAATTTTGTCTCTTCATTTAGTTTTTTTTTTTCTGGTTCGTGCACTCATGTCTCATGTCCACTCTCTCTCTCTCTCTCTGCGTCTTGTCCCTCCAGGTCCACCTGAAGTCCCAGTTTATACTGAACGGTGTGTGTGTCCTGTGGCGCGGCTACATAGACCTGGTCAGGCTAGACGGTGTCGGCTGTCTCGAGTTTGACCGCGAGAGAGCTGAGGTAAGCTATGGTACTCACTCACCTAGCAGAGAGAGAGAGTGGTGGAGGAGGAGGAGGAGGAGGAGAGAGAGACAGAGAGAGAGAGAGAGAGAGAGAGAGAGAGAGAGAGAGAGAGAGAGAGAGAGAGAGCTGAGGTAAGCTATGGTACTCGCTCACCTAGCAGAGAGAGAGAGGGGTGGAGGAGGAGGGGAGAGAGAGAGAGAGAGAGCTGAGGTAAGCTATGGTACTCACTCACCTAGCAGAGAGAGAGAGGGGTGGAGGAGGAGGAGGAGGAGGAGGAGGAGGAGGAGGAGAGAGAGAGAGAGAGAGAGAGAGAGAGAGAGAGAGAGAGCTGAGGTAAGCTATGGTACTCACTCACCTAGCAGAGAGAGAGAGAGAGAGGGGTGGAGAGGTGGTGGTGGTGGAGAGAGAGAGAGAGAGAGAGAGAGAGAGAGAGAGAGAGAGAGAGAGAGCTGAGGTAAGCTATGGTACTCAGTCACCTAGCAGAGAGAGAGAGGGGTGGAGGAGGAGGAGGAGGAGAGAGAGAGAGAGAGAGAGAGAGAGAGAGAGAGAGAGAGAGAGAGAGAGCTGAGGTAAGCTATGGTACTCAGTCACCTAGCAGAGAGAGAGAGGGGTGGAGGAGGAGGAGGAGGAGGAGGAGAGAGAGAGAGAGAGAGAGAGAGATGAGGTAAGCTATGGTACTCACTCACCTAGCAGAGAGAGAGAGGGGTGGAGGAGGAGGAGAGAGAGAGAGAGAGAGAGAGAGAGAGAGAGAGAGACAGCTGAGGTAAGCTGTGGTACTCACTCACCTAGCAGAGAGAGAGAGAGGTGGAGGAGGAGGAGGAGAGAGACAGAGCTGAGGCAGGCTATGGTACTCACTCACCTAGCAGAGAGAACAGAGGAAAGGGGAGGGGGGATATATTCACAAACTGATCCACGTTGTTCATTTAAAATAAAGCGAAATAAACTTTACCAATTTGGGTGACTGATTTTTTTCCTTTTTTTTTCGTTAAAGACAGTCCGCTCTAAGGCTGTATTACAGTTTACTGCACTGCATGTTGAGTTCTCCACCCTTTAGGAGATGGTGAAAACGCAATTCTAGCCGTATTAGTTGAATCAAAGCAAAACATGCTCCATACAAGGCGTTGAGTATGGCGGTCTGGTTCTCAGTTTCTCAGAAATTCTTTCGCTTCATCAGACCAATCTTGGGCATTGTCTTTACAAGAAATATTTGTTTGCTCGTACCTATTGGAATATAAAGTCAGTATGAAATACAAGAGCTTCATGTTGGAATACACACATCTGATAGAGCTTTACCAACCACCCGGAGATCACCGAGCAGCGCGGACTTTAAATTTTCCCGCCATTGATTAATTACCTCCCTTTGTTTTTCTGCTGTCCGCCGAAGGCGGGTGATGAGCCCGAGCTCAGAATCTTCTAGCAGGATTGACTTTCAGTGGCGGGTTTTATTGAAGCGCTTCTTTGGAAAACTCTGTTTCTCTTTTCTTTGATTGAAGCAATGGAGTGTTGTCTATAGAGAGAGAAAGACAGATGATATTGTCTTAAGGCACATGTCCACAGCAGAGGGGAAGTCTCTTTATACATTGGTTCTAGCATGCCATTTAGCTCTTCATGTGTGAGGATAACAAATACTTCCTATCCAATGAGACATGTAATAAGGGCCCACATGCTGTCCTAAATGTTCGTGATGAAAAGACAAAATCTTTCGGCAGGCGTTTGGACACTCTTTGATCAAAAATAAAAGAAGAAAGAAATCACCCTTGGTTCTGGCCCTTTTCTTGGTCGTAGAAAAGAAAGGCGCATAAAATGCATATTACGTTTCTTATGCCTCGTCCATCTGTCAAATTCCTATTCTTTTTACATAAAACCTATGCCATTAGCGCATTATAAAATGTCCAAACAAAGGATGTCTTGAAGAACTTAACAAGCAAAGCCTTGAGACATTCTGAACACTTTGTTTGAGGGACATGGCCTAAGGAAAACTGCTACAGCCCCGTTATATTCATAGCCAACATGGAGTGCGCTCGCATGCAACTTGCACTTGTCTCCAACAAAAGACCTGTAAAAGACAAAGAAGAAAAATCAATAATCTCAGGCTATATGCTCCAAAGCTCAGCTGTTTTATGTTTTTTGGCTTGTTACCATGAGAGAAGCTAGGAGATGAGAACACAGGGCAAGAAGGCCTCCTCTCTTGGACTCTGGCACATGTCGACGCCAACTGGATCTTTTCTTCAGACTTCTCCCCAGGAAGATAAAACCTCTGCCACTTATTAAAAACTTCTTTTGTTCAAATCCTTAAAATCTCACATAAAAAGGAGCCTAGCGCATGCGCATGTATCAAGTAGAAAGAAGGAAGCGATCCTATTTGGACCGACACCTGCAAGTCATAACGAGATGGTTTCTAAACCAAATCATTCTTGACTTCCTTCACGGAACCTGCTTCTTTGATGGCTGTCATTACACTGCTGCAGTTGCCATGCTGTTAAGATGCCTTTCAGATCATCTGCTGACCGAATTTTGCAAGCTGTTTGTGAGAAAGTTTCTTTCTGAGGGCTCTTTGATGAGATGGGAAGATAAAGGACCAGGTGAGTGTCCAAATACATGGTGTCGGCGTCCACTCTGAAAAATGCTGAGCTGTTGAGGGTTCGGCCTCATTCTAGAGATTGTCACCATCCTTCATATCAGTTTGAAGATTATGCATGAAGAATTAATGGTCTTTGTGTTCGCTGTTTGTGCTGATGACGCATGTCCTGAGCATCTGCTGATATCTTATGGAGTTATTTGTACCATTCGAAGCCAAGAAAACTTCCTTGTAACGAAGAAAATTAGCCACGTCATCCACTTCATATCAAAGAAAGAAATCGATGTGAGAATTGCGTGAATGATAGATGAGCTGCACACTCTTCCTCTTTGTTTAGATCTTTATGATTTCATATAACTTCTTCTACTGGAGCATTTGACCATTCTCTCGACTTCTTGGCCAATTAGATTTGTTAATACTATAGATCTCTTTTATCAAGTACAACTCAAGGAACAGAGGCAGATGGCTTGCCTGTCTAGCTTGTTACAAATGAAGCTAAAAGTCCACATTTTGAATATCTCTGGGCTGGGATTCATCGAGTGAGGTGTCATGAAGCTTTCTTGATCACCTTGTTTCACTAAATATTGTTGTCAGATATGCATCCTAGTATTCGCCTGTAACCAAAACCTTGGGTCTAACTGCAGAGAAAGAGTGTAGACTAAACGATTGAGCAACATCCCACGATACGGTTCGAAAAATTTCCAATCCAATCTTTGTTCACACACTTTGCCCATGGAAGGAAAATCTTAAAAGAATTATGCAAACTTTTGATTAATTTTCTCGTATGAAAACTTCTGATAGGGTGTGATTTTGCGGTCCCATGTGCTGTGAGATAAGAGCTTAGTGGGTCTTTGCGGTCCCATGTGCTGTGAGATAAGAGCTTAGTGGGTCCGCTTTGCGGTTAAAAAACCACATTAACCCTCGACGGTCGTGGAACATATTTATCATGTATTCTTTTCTCATTGTACGGTTGTCGAAATCCAATATCTAGATAATATACATTAAGCGGAAATCCGTAACTCATATCCCCACAGTAAACAAAAATTTATTTCTTGCCCTCCTAGTAAGACAGCGGACACCCAAACATACCTTGAAAGTGGCAACTTGTTATCCATTCTTACGGTAAACAGTTTAAACGATGGCCAAAACGATATCATCAATGACGTTCTGCTGTCAAACCACACTTTCGTAAGAAGATAAGTGTCGGGCCTCAACCTTTGAGCCCTATCAACGCCTAATATTTGATATGCTAAGGATCTGAGATCTCTGTGAACGCGTTCAGTTGATTGCGCGACCTATAAGTTAAAGGTGATGAAACTAGACAACGATTCGTATTAGGGCTGGTGTTTCTCATTTAAAACTTTGCTCCTCATGTGTTTCCTCTTGCTCCCCAGGTGGAGGCGAGACTTCTACGGGAGCAGCTCGAGGAGAACAACCGTCGCGTGCAGGAGTTTGAGGAGCATCGTCTGCAGCAGATCCAGCTGGACCACGAGCGACAGGAGCGTCGGGAGCGGTGGGAGCGGCGCGACCCTCAGGCATCCTCAGAGGCAGAGGTAGTTGAAGCTCTCTTGCGTTTCTCTGAGGCCCCTCAGGGCGGCAATTCCTCCTCTTGTTCCTCTTCCTCATCATCTTCATTAACGCCCCTGCCCCATCATCCCTCCCACCACCATCAACAACAGCAGGAACCATACCACCATGAACAATACCACCACCACCACCACCATCACCATCACCACCTTCAAACCGATCACAACCACAACCATCACTTGTCGTGACAGAATTGAACATTAGACGCACATTATAGAAACATTCTGGCCATTTTAATTCACCATTCCTAGTTCACTCTTGATGCAGTTAGCTGACGTCCTTCCACATTCTCGATATTCCTGAGCCCTTTGGTAATACTTACAACATTCCACCGGCACCAGAAAGCAGCTGATGGCCCTCACCTTTTTGCTCGCAATATTCTACCTTGGTCGATCGAAAACCGGCGGAAATGGCAGAGCTATGAAGCGCCTCGATCTGTTGTCCCTTTTACCCGTCCACAACTTTGCCATCAACATATTTTAAATAGGTGCGAAGAGCGCTAAAATCGTTTCTAAATCCACCCAATAAGAAAATTACGAGTAGACAAGTTGCAAATCTCATACCATCAGTGCAGGGTGCTTGTTCCGATGATTGGTGCTAAACAGATATGATTTTATACTTTTTTTTCTCTTAAATCTTTTACAACTGACCAGATCAGACCTAGCCCATTCATTTCATTCAGGGAACATAAAGTTTTCTAAAATTATCTCCAAGTCAAGCTATGTTTACTTCACCATTACTTCAATTTCTCAGCTATGACGAAATCATTTCTTGATATTTCATTTGTTGAAAACAGTACTTTTGTCTCACTGAATATTGCACAAGTAAGTGAGAGCTCTACCACACACATCTGAAAAATCCGTACATTCCGAGATAGAAACTCTTGTTTCTGGGTGTGTGAGGTAGGCTTCTTTGGGTTGTGTCACCTGTACACACACATACTGGAAGCAACAAAGAAAGGGAAGGAAGAGAGAGAGTCAGAAAGACAGAGAGAGAGAGAGAGAGAGAGAGAGAGAGAGAGAGAGAGAGAGAGAGAGGAAGTGAGGAAGGAGGGGGGGAGGGGTGAAGGGAGACTTTTGGGCTCATAAAAGAAAGAAAGGTGTAAAACATTATTATCATACGGAATATGTTCGCCATATGCTGTTTACCGCATGTTGGACAAAGACTGTGATTACAGATTTTTTATATTATACAACAAAATTTGTATATTTTTCTCAACATTGACTGTTGCCGATTGCCTTTTATCTTGCTAAATACCCAAAGAAACTTAACAAGAGAATTGCATGTTCTAGTGAAAACAATGAAAGAAATTTGTATCAAGAACCGAAATGGAAATTAATATATTTACCGTTTGTAAGATCAAGAGTATGGGAATGTTCTCTATATCTGATATTTATTAATGTCTAGGTCGTCAATTCTTAATAATCAAGTTTTACAAATATATATATATATATATTTCAATACACAACATACATGCAGTCATCTGTGATCATATTTTACTTGTTTTAATGACGTTTGGGTCGAGGAATCATCACCTTAAGCCAGCGTGATAAGACTTACTTATTATTCAAATCTGGATTTTACACTGCAACAAAACAATGCATCAGTTTGGCTACAGCTACACCAAACCTTGTTAGTTTGGTCTATGAAAATGTCCATGGTCAAAACTTTTTTCAGGGATCAGTTGATCTTTAAAAAAGATTTTGTGACGCTCACTGCACTAGTGTGCTCCACCATGGAACGTTTCGAAGAATTCCTGGTAGGAAAGAAAAAGAGCTTGATTTTGTTTTATTTAGTCCCCATTTAAGAGTAATACAGAAATCACAGAATATCTGTAATTCATCGATACACATTAATTCACTGGATTAGTGTTTTTATATTATCAGTGCATTTCTCTTCTCTGTACATATACAGCGTAGTTAGTAATCGTGGGAGCTTTGTGAAACTTTCATATTCACATTGTGGTAGACGGAATCCTTCAGAAGCAGCTTTTATTTATGCGCGATGTTGTAAAATTATATATTGTATCATCGTTTCATTGATGTTTTGAATTTCAGTTTTCATTGTACCATCGTTGTATTATATATACTGCATGCCCCAGTTGGACATTTTCTTTGTATTGCTTTACTGATTTTTGTGCTTTACTCGGGAACTCTGCCTTGTGGTATTTTTTTTTTTTTAATATTTTCTCATGTACTTATTATATACACCATACAATTTTCTGATTATATAGACCATAACTTTTATTAAAAAATACGGACACAAAAACTGAGATCGCTGTGCAGCTAGCTATTACCATAAGATGTAAATCTGCAGCCTCAACAATCTTTGTTCTCATTTATCTCTTTTTTTTTTTCAAATTTTCGAGAACTTAACACAGGAATACATCTAAGCTGGCAAGAATTGGAAATACTTTTGTAGAGGCGAAAGATGAGGGAATGAAAACCAGACTCAGATTTAGGGGGAAGATTGAAAAATACAAATTAATAAAGAAAAAAAAAGGAAAAGATCTGATGATACACAAATTTTGAGTTAAGCTCAAGGAAGATCATGAGAGAGAGAGAGAGAGAAAGAGAGAGCACACACACAGAGAGAGACACAGAGAGAGAGAGAAAGAGAGAGAGAGAGAGAGAGAGAGAGAGAGAGAGAGAGAGAGAGAGATTTTAGATATGGAAAGAACCTTATGCCTTATAGCTTTTTTTTTAATTGATTAAATTATAAGGCAAGTAATACTTAAATTCTGGAACCTACATGACTTGTATATAGTTGTGAGCGCCGAGTATTTTCTAGTCAATTGTGTGAACCCAATGTTCAGAGCGCTGTGAATGTTAACATGGCTACTTGTCCGTTTATATACCTGAATACTGTGCTTTTTGGAAAGCTGAATTTAATGTGTTTGAAGGTTAATATATATATATTGTTGTTTTAGCTTTCTTTTTGCTTTGTTCTCATTTTTGATGTTGCTTTCGTCTTTATGCCGCAGCGTATGTATTGTGTTGTTATAGATGTATGAACTGTCCCTTCACGTGAACTTTCCATTTACACAGTATGATGATGCTTTCCATGTCCATGTTGTATATTATCAAAATGGTACCATTTATTATGATGATGTTATTTTATTCCATTCGAATCGATTTAAAATTTGTAAACTACGCATGATTTATATGTTTGAAATTATGACGGGAAAATTAAACTAATTTTGATGAATTTGGAATTCTTTTGTCGGATCCCTTTTGTACATTGGTATATTGATTTTAATTATATAATATAAATCAAGAAAAGTCTAGATCACTTACTATTACTTGCTACACCAATGGTTCGAGTTTCCTCTCACTAATTTTACATGTCATTTATATTGTTTTTTTATTCAGTTCAAGTTAATTGGCTTGTGCTGTATACAGTAACTGTTGGTTGAAAAAATCTTTGAGACGATAAAATCTATTGCATTTAGGAGTAGCTGCAAATCATCGAACACACATATAAGCAGAAAATAATTCGATAACGTAGTGGCCTTTGTCATCACTTTTAGAGTCGTAATAGTATTTTCTTTATAGATAATTTATACTGCTCTCAATTCAAGGTTCTGATAACACGACTTGTGTTAACTTTACCCAGGAAATTCGATTTAAGCGGATTGTCCCGTGTATAAACAACTCACCTCTTTAGAAACTTCTCAGCATGAATTCCGCCACTGTGTATCTCGTGTCAAACGCTTTTCCTGTTGTACTGTACCAGGTCAGATGGGCATGGCTATCTGCTGTAAGTTGTTAGAACCTTAGAGTTCTTACTCAGTGATATGGCTTGAAACCTGTGGGAACTTTCTAGCATCAATTCAGGTGATGGTTGTTCTCTTTACCGAAAGGTCCAAAACTGTTCTGTTTTCATACACTTTCTCCATGTAAGATTTTATTGTGTCACTTGTAACGGAGAGACAGAGAAAGAGGGGGAGGAAGGAGACAAACGACTTAGGTATTGGTAAGAGACAAAGATAATTGAAATACATGTATTAAATTTCAATTTGATTATTTCTAGAGCCATTTTAGAAAAAAAAAAAACGGTCCAGTACGTATTTTTATCTAGTATACCTCAACTCAGAATCTCAATCCAGTTCGAACATAGTGAAACAATACAAATTTTTCATTTGTTAATCTGGACTCTGTGCTAAAATTTGATATGTCCTTCTAAAGCATGCGGACAAACTAGTGGTCGTCAAAGTTTGACTTTTCATGGTTGCACAGTCACTAAGACATTTACAGCTGAAAATCTTAAGAAATGTATGAAACAAATATTACAGTAGCAATTGATTTACAATGATTGTCATCACCACCATCAGTTAATTCTAAGCTGCACAACATCCTAGGCCTACATAACGAGCTCGGTCAGAAAATTCGATGACATGGGATATTATTAGACTCTCTGTGGAGAAAAGCAGTCCATCGTATTCTGAGACTTAGTTTCAGTGCAGTAGGTGTCTATGTCGACAAGTATAAAATTATAGTGCTTTGAGAAATGAAAGTCAACTTCACTTTGTGTGAAATGAGCAATCAATAAAAAATACCTTAACTGGTAGAAACTGTTCATGCCTGTAAAGCTTTACCAGTGAAAATGTTTGTTTTTTTTTTTTTCAGAACGACCTTTTTATAAACTTAAATTGCCTTTTTAAATGTATTTATATCAATTTGATGTATGATATCTGGTCCTTAATCATTTAAATTTTCCTAAGTCTCGCAATCTGGGTTTAATTTTAGGTTAGAATCCCCCCCCTTTTGCCCCCTCAATTTATATCTCTCTCACGATCGTTCCGTTTTTTGTTTTTTTGTTTTTAGAGTTCTAGCATCAGCTCTTACACAGGATTGTTGAACTGTGTTAGGTGGTCTCTCAAGTTCTTGAACCCGCTCGACTCGTGCGCTAATGTATCAACTTCTGGTGTAAGACTCCGAGTATGATCCCAAGAGCCTGTTTTACGGTCTTTGCATAATTAGGGTTAAACGTTTTTATGCGATTCAGTTTGCGAAGAATTTTTACTCCAGACGTCTACTTCGCAATGGGGAAAGGAGTAAAGAAAACAAGGTCGGGCAAGGGGATTTAAAATCTCTTTGACCAGTTAACAAGGAATTTGACGCAATGACAGCTATATACCATGATGAAATAATCATGGGAAGTCGAAGACGTCAAAAGACGATGACGCGTTTGCTTTCGGGCACACACGATGACCCGGAACTGACTGTTGTTTCGGAGTATGCGCAGACAAGCAGTGCAAACACACGGACCAACCGCTCGTGGCGCGGCGCGGCCACTGTCCCGCAGGGGAACAGCCTAGTGCGCCGTAAAGAACGGGTTTTATGGTGGGCCGAGGGCGAGATGTGGGCGCCAGTCGCAAGGTCAGAAATGAGGATATCTTGTCTTTAGGAGCGGAGTTGTTTGGGCAGAGTCAAAAAAAACTTGTCGTGGGCTGGAGATTGCCCAGCTGCTGTTGTGTTCTTTACACAATTTACGATGTTTTTAATGGCGTTTCACAATCTGGGCAAACTTCGTCCCTCTTTCTTTACAGGAGGTACACTGCATCCCAGACTTGAATCTTCACCCCCTCCTTTTTTTTCTTTAAGAAGATGAACTTGGGCTGGAATTTTCGGGGTCCGCCAGTGATCAGCGATACCATTTAAGACGAAAAGAAAGAGGCCGAGGCGCTAGTGTGGGAGCGATTTTTGTTATATTCCGGTCGGCACCTTAAAAAATTCTATGTTTCTACACCGGCACGGGTGAGGTTTCCAAAGATTAAATTCAAGGTTTAAATCAGAGGGGGTGGGGGAAAGAGAGAGAGAGAGAGAGAGAGAGAGAGAGAGAGAGAGAGGTGGTTTGTTAATAATAATGCATCAGTTATGCCGGTAAAAGTACTGAGAGATTGACTTCAACAGTAAAAATAAGTTATTTGTGGGTGTGGTAAAATCGGTTGTTTTTTCCCATTTCCTACTGATGTCTAGGTTCTGAAGGGTGAATACCTATCACTGGACCACTAGCAGTATAAAAACTCTTATACCGGGTACCAATTGTCGATATCAGTTGCTCCTAGCACAAGGCGTTTGTTCATCTACATGTATGTCCGACTGTTCTCACGATGATCGTAAAGTAATATCTGCTGTCGCTTCAACATCCTCCAAACTTGCGCTGCAATCTTAAGTTGGACCAGAACTGCCCACTTCATTATCATCATAATCATCGTTATCATCATCATCATCACCATCATCTCTCTATCTCTCTCTCTCTCTCTCTCTCTCTCTCTCTCTCTCTCTCTCTCTCTCTCTCTCTCTCTGTGTGTGTGTGTGTCCCCCTTTCCCTCTTACTTCTTTGATCAAATTGGCTACTCGTTTCGGCGAAGTGACATTCCTGCCCTCCAGTTATTTGAAACTTAACAAGACATTCAAACGCTCCACTTAAAGTTTCCATCACAACAGAGACTGAGGCCGTTGGGAAATGCTAGTCACGGATTACTAATTAGATTCTGACTCCAAGAGGGAGGAAGTTAAGGGTGTGCGCATGGCCGGACCAGCACCAGTTCTGAACTTTCCTTGACATGATACTTCCGGTTTATTATGCAATAGTTTTCCCTGAGAATATAGAAGGCAGCTAAGACAAAACAAAGATCTTCCTTCCTCTTCACCAATATAAAAGGCCACTTTCCTATATTTTCCTCCTGCTTTTTTTGTTTTGTGAGGCACTCTTTATCGATATCTAGAGTCATTCGAAGTCGGTGTTTTTGTTTTGCTTTGTTTTTGTTTCTTTATTATTATTAGTTAAACATCGGGACGCCAAAGTATATCGCTCATTAGAATGTTCGACTTAAGACAAAGCAGGATCCGCTCCCGAATCCCGACGTGGGTGATCTGCTAAAAGGTTGATACCTCACCCTGCCAACCCTATCTTGAGGCCTGACGGCAGCCCAAACAGAGTCTGATTGCATTCACACACACACACAATGCAGCCCTAAACAGCTTGCAAAATGAAGTTTATGCATGACCAGAGGCAAGCGACAAACATTAGCAGCGCCAGTCCTAATATGCGTGAAGTAATTTCGCTTTTGATACAGACCATCTACTACAAGCCAATTATTATAACCAGCTGCCGTTTCAAACATTGAACATAATGTAGCTGATGAGACGATCGCCTTACTGGACCAACCATCGTCAATCTTGCCTCACCTCTGGAGAGGACATCTTAATGTCGCAGGTCGATTGGAAACAGAAACCAGAACAATGACTTAGGAGAATGTTGATCTCAATATGCAATGCTAGGATTTTGTACTTTCCACGCCCTTTAATTCTGCCAAGAGAGGTTAATAAAAATTGCTGAAATGAATAACGCATCGCTTATGGAAAGTTTTTTTTTTATTATTTTAATTAATTTTGAGTTGATGGGTCTGTACTAGGCTGAGAGTTAGTTGCAGGGAATACAGTCTACCGACGGCTTGAACCGCGATGAAAGTGCCGAGCCAAGTGTTTAGCTACACGGCCACCGCTATCTCAAACTGGGCGCCAAAGCTAACACAAGTTGGCCCGAAATAATTATTACCAACTAGCAAAAAGACATGCTCTGTTTTCTTAGTTCCTAAAATTTCTTCGCCCGTTACTATGGCTGATCCTGGTAAAAAGAAGTAAAAAATTACATATTAAAAAAAAAAACGCCAATAGGTTCACGTTCGTGACCTTTTGCACCAAGAATTAGAATATTTGCTAGTTCAGCTCAGCAAATTAATCATTATAGAATCGGCAGATCACATCAGTAAGTGAAGTAGATCTAGATTGGTTACTTTCAGAGGCATTTTCTCAAAGCTCTCTTCAGCAATAGGAATGTTGTGAATATTTGGCAAAAATTCAGCAGTTTCGAAGTACAAAAGTTAAAGCGAATAAAAAAGGTTTGAAAATAGCTCTGCGATACTATTACGCGTATTATTTTACTTCTTGTCTTATATTTCACTATTAGCTGGACCCCAAAATATTATATGGAATAATGGGGGACTGAGATTTCAAATCTCTCCACTATAAAAACGGTCACACTTAATCTGAGACACCTGGGTCCACAATAGGCTTGCACCCTGGAAGGCGCTTTGATCAGTTTTTCCTCTCAAAATGCCTACCGCTTATAGAAATCTGGTGCATGGCTCAATTATTTTTCAGTAATTTATCTCAATGAAGCACATTTAGAATAAGAATTAACTTTAACAAATGTTAAGGAACTCGATCACTCTAAGGGGCATTTAGATTACTCTACAAAAAGTTTTAAAATCATAAGGTTGATGGTAAAGACGGATGACGATTTCAGTCATCGACATTTCATCCTTTTTTTTAGAATTTAGAGTACATCAGATGCTGGTTTACAAAGCTGATAAAATCGCAGTACAATAATTATAATATTCTCCCTTTCCTTTGCACCGTTTCCGTGTCGTGAAGCGAACAAGGCGTGTTTGTCCTGTTTTAATTTAATTATTTAATCAACTTTAATAGCTCTAGTAACACATGGATTTTAGCATTGGTATTATCCTTTTATCCTTGACCAAACTGATAACCTCTCTCTCCATCTCTCTCTCCGTCTCTCTCTCCATCTCTGCCTCTCTCTCCCTCTCTCTCTCTTCATCTCTCTCCATCTCCTTTCTCGCTCTCCTCCCTCTCTCCCTTCCTCTCTCTCTCTCTCTCTCTCTCTCTCTCTCTCTCTCTCTCTCTCTCTCTCTCTCTCTCTCTTTAGCGATGGTAAGCTGTTCTAACCCCACTTTATGAAACAGCGTAACTGGAACTACAAACAAAGCAAACATACTAGAACGAAATGTCTAGGGATTTTTTTTAACGACCATAACTACATGTATCTATTACTTCTGTACTCCTTCCTTTTTTCTCGAGTAATTACAGTCAGGCACATTTTTTTTTGCCAAGTGTTAAACTGAAGTGCAATCAGAGTGCTGTGATTAGGGTGTCTGGGGCGACCTGTAGAATGACAACAGCCTGAGGTGGGTGACATTGATCAGCATTGAGAGTGAGTGAAGTACCTGTTGTTATAGATCTAGAGTCTCGTTCATGCTAACATCCGTAGCACTGCCACTTCACCTATTGTTCGATAGTTTCGTTAGGCAAAATTAAACTTATGATGTCACGTCCCAAAGAATTAGTAGCCGAGGCCTCAATATACGTTGCAGACATGCTTGATCTTACTGCTAAATGCTCTCTAACGAAAAGGCCTGACGAATAAGACGAGAACACTTTATTTTCTACCTGCAAGCGTTTTGCTTGAAATATCTGGAGTGAAGTGAGTATCTGCTTTCAATTTTATCTAGACTTTCTTTCCTCTGCATTTCTTTCTTATCTCAATAACCATAACAATCTCCCTCTCTCACTTTTGTTTCTTTTTCCTCTTTGTTTTAAACACATCCTGTAATTTATTCATCTGTATTTATACCTATCTGGCCATCTTTACTCTGCGCCCTCCCTCGATTTGTCTTCCACTCGTTGTCATTGTCTCTGCACCATGTATCTATTCTTCCCCCCTCCCTCTTTTTTTTCTCCGTCTACCTCCGTGTATGAAAGCGGGGGATAATGGTAACAAGATATATGATTATATTATGATTATAGTGACAAGGATGATGATGATGATGACGATGCTAAAACTGTAGATAATGACGATTGGTGAGAAGATCAATATCAATGATAAGACGATGATAATGAAATAAATATCGTTACTTTTCTTTTAACTGTAAAATTTTGATTTCTCTCAATGTTTTAAATAGAGAAATTTGAAGGACAATAGCACATGTTTATTGTTCTGTACTTTGCCCTATTCGTTCACTAGGAACTAGTTAAGTAAAACTAAAACTAAATCCAGTCTATTCTCGTTCAAAGACTCCAACTATCAATCTGTTAATATCACCAGAAGTATGTTCCACCAATTA